>JADLZN010000540.1:0-90976 GCA_018155175.1 Sinocyclocheilus anophthalmus
TGAAATCTGTGGAATGACTTGAAGACTGCGGTCCACAAACACTCACCATCAAATTTTACTGAACTTGAGCAGTTCTGCAAAGAGGATTTGGCAAATATTGCAAAGTCTAGATGTGTAAAGTTATTAGAGACAAATCCCAACAGACTAAAGTTTGTAAATAGAAAGCAAAAGCCACTCTCCAATTACTCACCAATACACACATTCGCATATGAACATATACAAATACAAATACAAATACATAATTAATGAACCTTGCACATATACACAAACCCATTTCTCTATGAATACAACAGACAATCTCCAACCTACCTCGACTGGACTTTGCACAGGCATGTTCGCCATGTTTACATTGCACTAAAAACTTTAAATGTACAGTATGTATATACTGTACACTTACACCTTATAAATACTGTGTATACTATATGCTTGTTTACATTACATAGCACCTATATATACTTTATATACACTTTATATATAATGTATATACTGTATACTTACACCTTATAAATACTGTGTATACTATATGCTTGTTTACATTACATAGCACCTATATATACTTTATATATAATGTATATATTGTATACTGTATGCTTACATGTTTACATACACAGTGTACATGCACACACTGCACATTCACACTTATATATGCTCACACTGCACTAATACTTTTGTAATTGTGTAACTTTTGTAATGAGTACTTGTGGTTTTTGTCCTCGTATTTATTTCCAGGCTGCTAGAGGATTCTCAGAGTAAGAATTGCATTGTATAGTGTAACAGAGTGTTTCCTGTACATATGACAATACAACTCTTGAATCTTGAAAGGCCGCTTCAACAAAATACTGACACAAGGCGGTGATCTTTTTCCAACTCAGCGATTATGTTTTGATTTTTGTTTCTGTCAAGGTTGGTGGTATTATTTTTCACTGGGTGTTATTAGTTGCACTGAGTAATACAGCTGCGATAAAACAAGGCTGCAATACAACAAAATGTGATTATTTTAAAGGGGGCTAGGGTTCTTTTCCATACACACTGTATCTGCCTAAAATATCGGCTCTCTCAACATCTAGGAGTACATATATACATATAACATAATATATAATATTTAGACCTCATGGGGTCTTGTGACATGTAAAGATCAAGAAGACCAAGGCCCTGTTTGCCCCTGGCATCAACATACATCTTTAATGATAGGATCACAAGTGGGAAGGTGAGATAGACTGTAGTTAGTAATGCAATCTAGGTTACTATTTTTAGGTAATGTATTCTGACTACTTTATGATTACTTTTAGATTACATTTTTTTAATCAAACATGTTTCAAACGTACCATTTAAAAGTTCAACTTGACATAAAAAAGAGAGAAAGAAAATATATTCCATTCTTTGTTATCAACATTGTGAAGTGTATTAAACATTACATTACACCAGGGTTTCCCAAACCAGGCCTAATGTAGGAACTGCAGTCGGTTTGTGAGTTGATAAAAAGCTAATAATATATTAAATCATAAAAATGTTAAATAAAACTAATTTAAACAATTGAACACTAAAAATATAAATACTTTATTTTTTTACCTGCATGTCAATGTGTCCATTAAACAGCATCGGTGAACTGTAAATATGAGAATGTGTTGTTAAATTATTTGAAATATTAACTTTCTCAGAGATATTTTAAGTAAATATTACATGCCAAACATTTGGGAATCTCTGCATTACATGTACAAACATTAATAAACATGAAAGAAAAATTAGAAAGAATAAATAAATTATTAATAATTTACTGCCACTGTATGAATAATATGTAAACATGTAATCCATAAAAAAGTAAATGTAAACTGATAATGAGCATTATAAAATGTAATATCTAATTACGAGTGCTTAATTTTAGAATTTGAGTTATGCTAATCAGACATTAAGTGCTAATCCGCATTGATAACCCCCCCTATGCCCACACAGTTGTGATGACCGCACAAGAGCCTGTAACCTTTTAAAATATTACTTCTTAATGTTTTAATATGAGCTACAACCAAGACAGATTGTTTCAGAAGCAGTCTTCACTAGTATAAACCGGGGGATAAATATCGTTGTTGAGACACATCATATATATGTTTGACTATATAAAGCATGTTTCTCTACATAGAACACATGAGTTCAGTATTTTAGTTAGGTCGAGTCGTGTGATTCATGTTACATGTTCAATAGGTTGCAGTGCTGAGGTAGGTGCTAATAGTTTCATTATGTAATGAAGTTCTTTAATGTATTTCAGTATTTTTCCCCCCCCTTTTTGCGCACCCCTCCCTGTGTTCATTTGTGTTTGATTCTATTAGTTTTTTGTAGTATCAGAGTAAAGTCAGAAAAGCATAGAGAAGTTATTTTAATTTCGGCGTTGTCTGCATATTATCTGACGTCATGACATATGTTACATTAGAGTCATATGGGACCAGTCTCAGCTTATCTAATCTATGATGGTATTACGAATTGATGAGCATCTAGTTGCCACTGACTTCTTCCATTTGACTGACAAGGTTATTATTGTTAGTGGATGCACATGCGTACGATATGATGTAAGGTCGTCACACCATTAATATGTCGATGTCCTTGTTGTCCTAATTTGTTGCAGTTGTGTCTTCATATAATGTATCCATTTTTATATCGTATAATTTTCTGACATTATATTATATTTGTATATAAAGTACGCACTTAAATATATTGAAATATACAATTCGTGTTGAGTTATCTATTTTAAGTTCTTACAGTGTGCATAGTATTGCATCAGGTTCGCTTTCCTTAGGGATTCTCAACATTTTTGTTTTATTTGCCTTGAGTTGTTCACACAGTAATGTTTCGATTTGTGGTGTTGTATAATATTTATAATAATGATAGTTAATCAGAATAGTATTTATGTACTATGTGTATGAGCCATTATATTATAAGTTGCATAGTTTTTTTTTACTATTTAGGTAAGTACTAGTCTATTAATGTATAGTACGTTGTTATAGTCTGGTATATACACGTTTTAGACAGTACATATGCACTGCTGTATTGGGTTGTTCGGGTAAGCAGGCATTTGCAATATTTGTACATTTTGTTATTGTAAGTTTCGTATTACTATAATGGTGCAATCTATTTAAATAGATAAATTAATATATTCTTACTCTGATTAAATATATCCATTATTTTATCTATAGCATTATCACGGAACTGAACCTTGAGAATTTAATGTGCTTATAAATAGGAGCACTCGTTTCGCAAATGAAAGAAATTTTGTTTGAGTACTTTTTCTTCATACACACAAAATGCAAATTTGACCAACATTGATTCTAATATTGAAATAGTTTTATAAAGTGATTTTAGAATTCAAATATAACAAAAAGTGGAAATGCATATGATTTATAAGCCTGAGTAGTAGCCTTCCATTTGGTGCCATCTACTGGTTATAATGGTAATCTCATGTATTCTTTCATTTTAAATTAGTGTTTTAATTTTAAATGAGTATATTTTGTTATCCCACTAAAAATAACATTTATTTTAGAGCTTTAAAGTTCTGGAAACAGTTGTGTGGAATACTTGAAAGTCAACGGTCCTCGCTGCACAGCTCAAACAAGTAGCGCGGTTTCTTTGCGCATTTGTTTCATTTTCCGTTTGATGTTTCTCATATGCAACAGAAATGGCAGCACTTATGAGTTGGACAACGCAATGGTCGCGCCAGTGCGACCGCTCACAAAAATTAGTTGCACCGGCAGAAAAAATGGTCGCAAAATCTGGAGCCCTGACATAAGGGCTTTTACAAATTTTTCAATCTGATAATTCTCAGATGTTTTATAACTGACAAGATGCAGCGATTGATTGGCAGATGAGTGAGTTGCATATTGCTTGGATGCATCAGGACTGTTTTTATGATTATTTTCTGATATTTTGTACCTGTGGTATGATATTTTAAAATATCTGTGTATTGTTGTCCTCGTTATCTGCTTTATATTCTATGATCAGTATGTGATCATAATTACAGGAATGTTTAATTACTTCTAGGTCTAAAAGTGGCAGGGCACTGAAAGTTCTGCATGTATTTTATTTTGTCTTTTTTGGACAGTGAGTATAATGGGTATGAGCTCTACAGTCAAAAAGTAAGCCCTCAAGTTGCATCCCCCCCCCCCAACCTGTATGACTTTCTTATTTGGTGAAACCATTGCAGATACCCCTTGTATTCACATATGCACGAATAAACCTAACTTTTATGGCAGTCAATGGGCCTCTCCGCAACTGTTAGTTATCACCATCTTCCCCATAGTCGGTGTCAGTGTGCGTTTGTGATGCAGGTTGTTCTTTGCTTTTGTTAGACGTAGTATATATATGTGAACGTGATTAGTATATGCTAATTCTCTTTTGTATTTGGTGCATCACCGCTCCCCATTTTTTTCCTGCCTCGTATTATGGTTATCTTCGAGTTATAGGTACATAAATCTTATTATTTATTGTACTTGTTTCGGTTGTAGTTTGTCATGCTTCTTCTCCAGTATTGTGTATACCGTTGGTATTATATAGGGTCGTATCACGCATCGTGTGTGTATTGTATCCAGGTATGAATTTGGCTATATGTATGTTTGTCCGCTGGTGACATGATATGTGTGAGTCTTCAGGTGTGCCGGTTGGCGTCTGCCCCGTAGATGCCGTGTACTATGTCTTTCAGAATGTGTAGTTATGCCGGACACGCTGTCCCCGGCTGTGCTCTGCTTCCCATGTCTCTCCTCTTTAATATTCTTTAGAGGTCTAGCATGATTCTGATTGCTTTTATCGGTATCATTATCCCGTTCTTCTTCTATCTCATGCTTTCATATTGATCGGACTATTTCATCGTATTTTTGAGAGCACACTGCCACACTATGAGTATTGTATTGACTATTCATGGGCTACTTTGCTGTATGTTAGAGCGTTATTGCGTAGAAATGATGTTTTGTAGACAAGTTACAGATTGTTACGGTCATGCATAGATAGTATGTCATTTCTTCTGGACCAGTCCATTTCCTGTGATCCATTAACCGCCTTTATTGGTCCTTACCTGATTATTCAGTATCTTTGTTCTGAGACTTAGAGGCATTGTTTTATTCATGTAATTGCTGTTATTTCTCTTCATTAGTTCCCTTTTACATTGTATTAATCAGTTTATATTTTAAGTTCTATTAGATTCTTGGGTTTGTATATATGTCAGTTTTCGTTTAATCATCTGTTGTTTATGAATAGATAGTTTAGTTGTACTGCTCGATCTGGAATCTGTTTCGCGGACTATTGCTAGTACTCCTGTTGTCATGTGTCTTCTCTTAGTACACAAATTTCTATTACTCTTTTGCTATGTGTTAGTGATGTCTATTTTTATTTGTCATTCCTAGTGTTTTTTAGTTTGTTGGATCATAGGTGTGCACGTCGTATTGCAGTATTGTGAATCAATTATGGATCTGTACAGTTGTTCTTAATATATACTATTCATTCAGTTTATTGCTTTTGCCTCGTTTGCTTGAGCTAGTATTAATTCATTGCATCTCATTGTGTTGTATATCTCATTACGATTTGTTGTATGTTCTGTCTAGGTTTTATTGTTGTACTCCTATTATGTTTATGGTTGAGTGATGCATTATTTTTTTTTTCGCTTTAATGTATTATTCGGTTTGTTACGTATTGTTAATATGTCTCTTTCATATGATCCATAATTATGTTTTATGATCCACATCTTTTGGCTTGATGTATACAGTTAAATATTTCAATTACTGATTCAATAGTAATTCTGATTATCGATGTCGTATTTTGGTCAGTATTTTTTGAACTAATTCTCAGGATATATATGTAATACTTGTCCATCTGCATGTTAATAGTGAGCGTTAGAGTTCTTTTGAGTTTGTATACATGTTCTCACGTGCACTGACCTACATTAGAATCTGTGTGATGTGTGTATTATTATGAGTGCCCCCCCAATAAAACTCACTGGGAATTATCTATATATTACCATCATATGATAATTTGTACATTATTATATTATATGTATGTAATTTACCTATGTGTCATTATTGTTGGTTGACTGTCTTGTCAGAAAAGTATGTCTTCGTAAGCGTATTGCTTTTTGTTCATTTTTCTTTTTTTTTCCGCATGTATGTAATTATACCTATTTTATTTTTATTAGTATGTGCTCTTTGATGATTCTGCTTTCGTGTTTAATTTGTTTTATTTGGTTTTTTTTTTTTTTGTTCGTATGCTTGTTCCACAGGATTTTTTGGTTTTTTTTTTTCGTTTGTGTGGTATTACTTTGTTGGAAACTCTGATCTAATCTGTCTGTCTTCTTGTTATTCTTATGGTGTCTAGATCCTGCTGTCAGAGTATGTGGATTTACATTTTTTAAATTCATGTCTGTGTGCCAGTTTTTTGTTTTGTTTGTGATCAGAAAATAACGTGATTTTTTCTGAGTTTGATTATGTTTCCTCTCGTTAATTTGTATGTGGTTTTGTTTTCTCGTGTGTTGATGGAAAAACATTTTCGGCATTTTAGAACAATTGTGAGTATAGATCAGTTCTTTTTGTATGATATTTATTTATTGGTATGCATTTTTTGGTAATATAGATACATTATATATAATTTTATGAATCGATAGTCTATGTTCGTTATCTTTTACATTCTTTCTTTATTAAAGGTTGCGAAATGTTGATTGTGTTTTAAATTCCTATTTTTATGATTAATTCTTTTCAAAGCTTGTATTTTGAACATTTCGAACGTTATAGTAAAAATGTTGTCAGTCATAATGTCATTCAATCAGACATCCTTATTTAGTTAGTGTTTATGCAACAAAAGTAATTTATGTTCCTGGGCTCAGTGGTAAGAGCATTGCGTTGCAGCGCAAAAAGACGTGGTTAGATTCCAGGGAACACACATACTGGTAAAAAATGGATAGCCTGAATGCATTGTAAAGGCATTTTGGTAAGCGTCATGATCTGCTAAATGCTTAAATATATTGTAAATATAATTTATTATCTTGTTTGTTGATTTTCACATTTTAACAATACCGTGATAATACTGATAACCGCGATAATTTTGTTACTATAATCGTGATAAGAAATTTTCAGACCGTTTCATCTCTATCCATTAGTTGACGTTAATTAATGCATCAGCTACTATAAACTAACAATACTAAAAAGTTAGCAATCAGAGGTGTAAAGAGTACCTGAAAACCATACTTTAGTAAAAGTACAGACCTTACAGAGAAAACGACTCCATTACAAGTTACCAATTCCAATATGACTTGAGTAAAAGTCTTAAAGTATCTCAGTTAAGCTTAAGTGCTCAAAAAGGGCATACGTAAACCAATATCCTTCAAAAAGCTCTCAGCCATGTCATCATCTCATATATGAAACACCTGCGATTCACAACTACCAGCTAATGCATTCACATTTGTGTAAAGTAGCCTTGTTGACAAGTTTGGACGAGTAAGGGCAAAACACACAAGATATAGTAACTTCAATGCCCTGTAGATGGCGATATCACTTCTTCTGTAGCAGAAAAGGTGCTCCAGAAAAAGTTAGGTGCATGTAAAGCCTAACAAAAAGTTAAGTAATTTCACTCCTCATCACAAATGTATTGGAGTAAAGAGTACATATACTTACTCAAAAATGTAGTCAAGTAGAGTGGAAAAGTTGCTAATATCTTTGATACCAGAGTTGTCAAAAGCACCAATGTCGGTACTGAAATTTAAAAAATGTGACAATACCAGCATTTCCAGCTAGCATTTTGAGCGCTGTTGTGTGGATTCTCAAACACCTCTGATTGGCCATTGTGTTCATGAAATCAACAGATATGTCTGTGATTGTCTAGAAAGATCATTGCTTCACGCTCGGCACTTTTTACAACACTATTTGATACTCAGTAAAACTACAAAGTAGACAAAAAGATACTTACGTATACACTAACTAGTTACATATACTCATACTTTACACCACTGTAAGCAATACTTTTGTTTTAGTACATTCTCTCCCTTGTTCCACCCCCACCGCCAAAAAAAAGGTCCAAAAGCTGTCACTATGGCAGTACCTCCTACATTTTTGTCCTTATTTACCCCAGTAGGGTGCATATTAGTACCTAAATGGTGCATGTTTGTACCTTTTGAACCTTTTTTATTAATCTTTCTTATTTAAGAAAAATACCACTGTACTGTATATTGTTAGTTCATGTTTGCTCAGCTCCATAAATAATAACAGATACAACTTTTGGTCTTTTTAATATATTAGTAAATGTTGAAGCAAACATTAAGATTAATAAATGAGTTAGAAGTATTTTTTATGTATGTCACTAATGTTGTTGTAAAGTGTTACTGGCTAACGGTTACATAAAATCAATATCACAGTCCCTATCATGGTGGTCTGAGTGACTGCTGCCGAATCATGTTTGATCAACAGCACTCATGCTCGTGCTATAGTTATACATTCAGCAGCACTTCGCATCTTGGGGCTTTGGACTGAATTTCTAACTGTATTAGATTAAGCTATTCATCAATTATGTAATTGTCTGATGCGAGTTCATTATGTTTGTTGTTATGATTTCATCAGGTTGTCTGATATTATTCTATTTCTTGTGTAATGGTCGCCTTGTGTGTCACTCCGCTATTTTTAATGTTTGACCCTAGGCATACATTAGATTGTTCATTGTATTTATTTTTGAATTATTGTATTTTGACGTGTTTGAATTGTATTTTTTTCTATAATTATCATCTATCTTTTTAGGCTTATAGATATTGTGTTTTTTGGTTCTACTGAGTGTCTCTTTCTCCATTGTACACTAGTCTTTCTCTGTAAGTCATTATGCACAGTTTCTTATTTGTTTTTAATACATTCATTAGGGTTGTATTCTTCATAGCTCTTAATATTCTGCTTACGTTGTCTAGACAGATTTATTCCGAATGCTGTTGGTGGGATAATATTAAAAGTGTTGTAAACGTGTTTTTTGTCTTGTTGTTGTTTCATTATAGGAGTGTCTTGATAACCAGAATGTGCTCATGGTAAGTCCCGATTTCTTATTGAAAGATGTGGTTTCAGAATCGTAGTTATTTAATTTTGTAGGGTTTGTAATGATCTTTTATAGCTAGCAGTGTTGATAGAGGCATAGCTCTACTTTTGTATCTGCTTAATTGGGTGTTTTAGTTAGCAACTCACAGGATGTTTGGAGCTCTATTATAGGACATTCCTATGTTGTGTGATTTCGAAAGCATACGATTTGAATGTAATTCATTCGTTGGGGCATTTCTTTATATTAGTTGTTTATAGCATGTTAGTCTTTTGAGTTCTTTAGTTAAACTGTTTGTTTTATCCCTTAGGACATCATTATCTCCGTCAGTGGAAATTATTTAATGGGATCATTGGCATGCTTATTGTATCTTGCTTTCATACGGGTCTTTTGTTCTTCAATGTTTTGTACTTAGCAATGCTATGTATAAATAATAATCTTAGTTTTTATTTCCTCTCTGACAGATGTTCCATTGCTTTGAAGATAATATTATGGAGTGGGTATTGTGAGCTTGTCCTCGTGAATGCATAACACACCCAATGGGAAATATATTAAGACGATGTTGATGTCATCATCCATATGTAGACAGTAGCACTAGATTCTTACAGGAGACGCTGGCTTAGAAGTGTTGTTTTATAAGTGTGCGTCTATAGGGTTCGCTAATCCTGGATCAGCACTTATTTCTGCTCAATCGTCTTTATTGATCGTTGCAGGATTTTATAATCATAGTTTGCGGATGAAGCTTGGTAATATAAATAATGAGCGGAGTAGACGCCATGCATTGTATTGATTATTATTATTGCGAAGTTCCGATTCTGGATTGTTCTGTCAGGTGCCCTATATGAGGAGTCTTTAGAGAAAAATAATGCTAGGCACTAGTGAGGAGACTGGACATTATTTGGAACAGATGTTTATGAATATTTGTGATATGTTTACTCATCGTAAAAGCACAATCTCTCCAAATGCTTCGCCTTGGCTAGCGATCTTCTTCCGACCCATAATAAGAAATGAAATGTCAAATGTAATTGCATTCATGATCATGGTAATCATCAGAGTATAATAGTTGGGATCATATGCTATCTGAAGAGCATTATGGTGTGTCCATATTTCAGTAACAGTTTAATAGGCGTCATGTGATTTATGTATTGTTATAGTTTACCACCTTTAATCCTGATTGGTTACAACCATATTTTTTTATAGGTGTTAGATTTGTTGTTAGGCTATAACCTTTTGTTACATTAATAAGTTTATATGGCCAAATAATATTTTAGAAACTTGCGATTCTAATATATCTGTTTTTGTGCTTAGGGCTCCTTTATAGTGTTCTTGTCGTGGTATAAACAGTTTTATGTATTTACATTTCCAGATGATTTATCTTTGCCGATGTCTGCTTGCTCTTGTTGTCAGGTATTCGCAAGTTACTGTTGGATTCTTTACATTATTCATGTTATAAATAGTTGCATTTTTACTACTTGTGCAATCGTTACAAAACAATGATTCGTTGTCAAATGTATCTCAGTTTAAAATAACGTATATTATTTTTCCACATCCGCGAATATGGGGTATTGCCAGATGTAATAAAATTATGTGGTTCCTTTAATGGCAAGAATCTGTGTATGTTTTTACTTGATATTATATCAGGTTTCAAAATATCTGATTGGTTTATCTTGTTATCATCTTGAGCTTAATAATGAATGTGCTTGTAGTATAGGTTCTTTCTTATTTTCTTCTCTTGATGGCTCCCTCAAACATTCTTGTATTCCGGGGTATGTGTTTAGTTTGTGCAGCGCCGGTACGGATAATATTCCTTGTTGTTTTGTAAATTAGTTTGTGTCAGTATTCGTCTGTATATACATAGTGCAACAAAATCCACACTGGTGGTGTTAGACAGCTGTATTTACCGTTTGTATATTACGCTCTTTTTTTAGAACTGTAGTGGTACTATATAAGTCGCAAATAATACACATTGGAAGTACTTTGTTATTTTAAATAAATGCTCTTTTTGTATCTACGATTAGTGACGGTTTTAGACTATTGTGAATTGCAAGAGTTGTTTTAATGGTTACTAATAAATTCCACTTACTTGTCATATTAATTGATAATATTAGAATTATTTTATTTTCAGTCCTTTGGACTTTTCTACATCTTTTGGTTTGTTTCGAAACAGAGTTATTTTTTTTTATTACATGGCTATGGGATGAATTTGTCCAGGATTAGCACACGTACATCTGCAAGATGTGTTAAAGATCGCTTCATCTGGAAAGCATCTGCCGCGTACAAACATCTGATAGACGTCTTTAAAATGTCAGTTTTACATTCATCCTAAATCATAAACATCTTAAAGACATCTTCTAAACATCTATTTGACATCTGATAGGAAATGTCCTGTAGATGTATTGCAGATGAGCAAACACTATAAAAAATACGTCTTGCAGATGTCAAATAGATGTCTCTGTAATGTACGTGTGCTGTCAGGGAGGGTTCTCTATTGAACTTAGTTAGGTTAGACACCATATTGTTTTTAATGTGGATGAAATGGCACGCACTGTATTGCAATTTTCACTACTCACAGCTTTAAAAACTGTTTATTTTTTATGTTTTATGGAAGACGTTTTGTTAGCTAAACAATACTTATGTTGTTAAACAACAGTACAATCCATTGAACCCAGAGAATCCCTCACAGCCTCATTTTCATTCCTGTCAAAAAATTAAATATGCCGCTACCCTGACTGAGGTCTATTGGTTGACGTCTTGCTCTAGAGGCAGTCATACGCAAATTTACACACAAACAAGCCATTTTTGGAGGTTGGTTAAATAAATGCTCTTCTTGTACTGAGAAGGATGTTTCAAGCTACAAAACTTGTAAAAGTTATGCCATTTAAACTTGTAGTTTTAATGGTATAGAGATGTCAAAACATCAAGGAAAAATTGATTTTTTTCATGTCATGACCCTTTTAAGACGTTTTTCACACTTGGTTTCAACCTTTCATGGTGGAAAAATGGGGACTTTTGTCCCGGGCCTCGTGAAGGAGGAGGCCCACTGAGGTTCATATATTCCACTCACAGGACAAAATGAAAAGGGGCTCACCCATAAAATGTATGTCCCTAGTCGCTACTATCCAATTTTGCCAGACTCAACTACATTTTCTAGCATACCCGGGAAATCAGCGGGGATCTGATCAGGGCTCCTGAAGCCGATCACTCCTCCATGTGTTGACACACTACAGCCTTGTATGTCTATACCATCATGAAATTCTAAATACCGTGAAATGGTTACAGACCATAATTTAGGCAGGAGATGACAGAAGGTCAGACACCTGAACGTCTCGGTAGCCATTCATCCGGAAACCCTGAGTATTTTTGACATTCTCACTGTGAGATGAATGAAACAGGTGAAGCCACGCTGCATAAGCACCCACATTACACTCTGTGAAGTAAAAGATGGATTTAAACGGTAAAGGCTAATGGGTTTACAATTTTAAAGGGGTCATATGATGCAATTTCAATTTCCGTTCTCTTTGGAGTGTTACAAGCTCTTGGTTGCAAAAAGAAGTCTGTAAGTTGCAAAGACTAAAGTCTCAAATCCAAAGAGATATTCTTTATAAAAGTTAAGAGTCAGCCACGCCTACCTAAAACGGCTCGTTCTAACACGCCCCCACACGTCTACCATCACTATGTGGGAAGATTTGCATAACACAGCACACATGTTCACGCAAAGAAAAAGAAGGTGTAACTTTTATTCTCGCTGTAGTATTGTTGCTGCTCCATGTCTTGGAGGCGCTGTGAGCTTCTGTTGTAAAAAAGGAAACTCTTTGTTTGGCCTTCTAAAAGAGGATGATATCGCTTCGTCATGCCTGGTGTTGATCTGTGCTGGTCGCTGAGGAAAATACATCAACTTCGCGCTGTGGATCGCCGGATCGGCTTTCACCGTGGACGAAGCGGAGTCCAGCCCAGGGTCATCACATGTGGTTGCCGCAGGCATCACAATATGGTAAGGGACGTAACATTTCCGTCACACGCTTGAGGAATTCGGCCAATCACAACGCACTGGATAGCTGGCCAATCAGAGCACACCTCGCTTTTTCAGACAGATGAGCTTTGTAAAATCGACACGCGTTTCAGAAAAAGGCGGGGCATAGAGGAGAAACAAAATGGACAGTATGTGGAAAAATTAAAACCGAACATACCATAATAAATAAACACATTTCAGTGACCAAATACACAAAATAAGGATTTTATTGCAGCATCATATGACCCCTTTAAGCAAATAAATGTCCGAGGTACAACCTGTCACCTTCTGTCATCACTGAGCCTATTTCATTTAAAGCAGAGCGGAAAAGGGGACCAAAATTGCAGCATGTATGTTTCAATATGCAGAGCGATTTCACCAACACCTAGGAAAGTCAATATAAGCGCATATTAAAAGCTGTGAAATTACATTAGGCTCTGTGTTGTATTTCACAGAAGCCACACACACCCGTAATGTCAGAGTTTATTCGGAATAAATAATAGCGTCCCAGATTTCTCTCTGGATCGCTGTCTGGATTACATCATTTCAGCACATATTCAGATAGATGCATCCAACCATTAGCTGTGATGGAGATGTCGGTGGCGTATTGAGATGGATCGCTGTGTGATGATGTGGATCTACACTCGGGTGGATCAATGAACAGTCTGGGATTGAAAATGGACGGATGAGGGCTGGAAAGGTGCTCGGCTGTATTATAGCACTCTGCCCTTTCGGGATGGGGCCTCTGGCTCTTTTTTTTAAATGAACTCCTTTTAACACACCTCGGCAAATAGATTTAATTGATTTTCCCCAAGCACCGTGATTATATGGGCTTAGTGTAAATATTTTGCAACCAGTCCAAAATGCGATGTGCATGTTGCAGCGGGTTTGCAAATGTCAGCTAAAGCAAATGAACACAGCCAACCTGTAAGTGCATCACATAAAACATTTAAAACTATTTGTGTTACTATGTGCACTTTTTAGACTGTGATGTGTACTTGTTTTACTTGTATGCTTTTTGTTCGACTACAAATACGAACGAACAAGTGAATGAATGAACGAATGAAGACTCATTTGTAATGAACTGGAACATGAGCTAGGGAAAAAGGAAATTAAAAGGAAAGGGAACTAATTTTTTGCTTGAATATGGGCCTTTTTATTTAAGAAATCCATATCTGTATCTGGTATCTAATCAATAAAATGTGTTAAATAGGATTGGAATGGAAAAGCTGCATTATAACTGGGCACAGGGCCAAGACGGGCTGCAGCATCTTGATATCCTGCGTAATTGGGTAACAGACCATGATGAAAGTTATTTTTGAAAATGATGAAAGACCATGAGTTATTTCACTCAAAATCCGCTTCAGAACAATCACTACAGGTTATATTTTTGTGTGTGTATATATATATATATATCTATATATATAGAGAACAAAACCAACAAGCATGGAACTGACATGTAAACTAAGCTGACGAAAATCATAGTATCCTCTTTATGGGTTACAGATGGTACCTAAGTATCAGAAAATACTTAAAGCTTTACACTGTAAATAAATGCAATATTTTAATTAATTCTCTCACTTTAGTTCTACATGAATCATACAAATTCAACAAAACTGCACTGTGGCGGTGTTGCTTGTCACCCTTATTGCCAGACTGCATCTCCAGCATTAATTTCAAACACATTTCTTTTTAGGTTATGCGTATTATGTTAATAACACTTTTTTATTATTATTACTATTGGTTATTTTTAAAGAATAAATTATTAATTTAAACATGTATTTATTAGGAATTTTTAATCTTGACTATTATTATATTACTTTTATATCTGTTGTGTGCTGTAGTTGTTGTGTGTGTGGTTTGAGTTATTAAATTATGATACATTTTAATTTTCATTGTTTATTGTTTTAAGTTTGATTATTTTGAACTTTATATAGGCCTATTCCTCTGTCAAATATCACATCAGATGTAGGTAGTATACATACTTTTTTTGTAGGAGTTCTCCAAAATATATCTTTGTGGAATGAATGGCTTTAGCACGGTCAAGTTTTGACAAAATGTTCTTCCCTTCCTGAGATCCAAATAATCCCCCTGCCACAGTTCACTTGATTTACCTGGCCATAAACTATCTCTGTGTCGGACGAGGAATCTCTATAGCTTCTCTTCTCTCTATAAAAAAAAACATTTCTCCACACTTTTGGCCCCAAGCATGTTTTTGACAAAGACACACACCATGCGGAGTTTCACCTGACTAACTTTTCCAAATTTTTGTGCCAGTTGTTTAAAGTTTCTGAGTCATAAAGAACAGCAACAGGCTTTAAATGAACCAGCATCTTTTATTAGTGCCATATGATGAACCGAAGAATGTTCCATAATGAGATTCCCAGCCTTCCTTTAGAAATACCACGGGCTTTCTTAGCAGTGGCTGGAGAGCGAGCCCTCGGAAACACCTCTCCTACCCCATTCCCACAACACCAGCCCTCATATTCATGATCATAAACACCAGGACTCCTCATAAATACACCGTATTATACATAAAGACACAGTACTGGGCAGGAAATCAGCTGTGGCGATGCCACAACAATGTTGAGTCTCCAAGATCGGTTAGTTGAAGTAGCTATGTCCCAATAGCACATTATGAGCTTTGAGAAGAGTACGGTTTACTTCCACCCAAAGCATTCTATTATTGATCAGAAATAGCCTTTGTCTTCTCTTCAGTCATGTTGAACAGAATGATATTAAATCTCCGTTTTCCTCAAGGGGTTCTCCAAACCGTTGAACTGATGCATGAGGAACTATAAAAGAAAAAGCTTCATTTCTCTCCACATTTAATCAGGAATTGATTTTGGAGTGATAGAAGGTTATATGGGCTTTAGAAACTTTTAGTCTTTTGAATTGGCTCCCCACCCCACAAAAATATGATTTTACACGGAAACTCTCAATGAACGGCACAGTTTCATATTGACTCTGTGTGACATGTGACTATGTACATATGTACAGGTAGGTTTTTTCCCACTGGCCTTTGTGTTTGACTAACCACATTCATTTCTAGAAAAGTGCCTGGCAAATTCAGATTCTGTAGGTTTTACTGGCGCTTCCACAGAAACAGAGATGACTCAATGACTTCAATGTTAGAGAAAGGAGGCCAGTGTGGACAGTTTCTCCAGCTTTGGAGTTGAATAGGTTCCAGTTTGTCCAAAATCACAGGCCCGTCAGAATAGACGTCCCGAAAGTCTTGAGTCTGTTTACTGATCACAGCTGAGCAAGAAGCTGAGAAACATACAAATCCAGACGGGTAGCGATGCCACGGCAAACGCGCGAGCCGAGTTCTGCTGTGTGTCGAAGGACGCGGTGGAGTCAGACCAAAGCCTCACCTTCGCAGAGTCCTGAGGAACGAGAGGAGAAAGCATTACCAGTTTGGTTTAGAAAAAAAGGAAAAAAAAGTTAAAGTTTCAGGCAAGTTTGGTCATGTGCACAAGAAATTTTTCCATTAAAGAGCAATATTTAACCCCTGGAATTGATTTCCAGGGACATTTTTTTCAACCTTTGTATTGTAATTGTAAAATACTCTCGACATTACTTTTATATACCATTTCCAAAACAGATTGGCTAACATCAAAACTCTTCAGTTTCCGCACGAGGAACAACCTTTGGCTTGCTTCCTTTAAAATATTGTCCAGTTTCACCAAAAGTAAAACTTGTATCCAGGTATATTCCCAGATATTTAAAACTTTCCACAATCTCAACAACCTGCTCTTTAGTTGCTTTAACACATGTTTGCCAGAATTGCAAATTGAAGATCAATTCCTTTGAGTGTTCTGTATATACTGTACTGTAAATGTAAAGAAGACAATTTACACCAATCCTCAAGAACAGCCACATTTTGAAAATAAATTTGCTCACTCAGTAATGGGTTTCAGAACACAGTTGCACCAAAACCATATCATCTGCATACTTAAACAGACCAGCTGTATTACTCTTAATTTGTAACTCATTGGTACATACTGAAAATAAAAGTGGTGATACCACACAAACCTTGTGGTGCCCCTGTATTTAAGATCAATTCATTTGAAAATACACCATTCATGAAAACTCTCCGTGGTCGATCTGTGAGAAAATCTCTGATCCAATATATCAGAGCAGAGTTAACATTCATACTGTGTATTCATACAAGTTTATATCTCACAGTTCTGACTTCTTTTCTCAAAATTTTGAGATATAAACTCAAGACTATTTTCTTACACCTGAAATTTAGAAAGCCCCCTCAACAATTTTGACTGTTTTTGTCAGTGTTCGGGTTTAAATATCGCAACTCTGATTTTTTTTTTCTTACAATTGCAAGTTTATTACATAAGAACAAAAACATCAAAGTAGGCACACCACAGCTCCAAAGATAGAGAAGTATTTAATTATGTTCTCACCACAGGTAACGTTTCGAGCTTAGACGCTCTTCATCAGACTTTATTACATATCTCACACTTCTGAGAAAAAAGTCAGAACTGTGAGATAACAACTCGCAATTACACCACACCTGCATCAATGTGAATGCCGCAGTACAAATTATAAAATTCAATAAAAAAAAACAGAAAACTAACCAAATGTTTTAAAAAAGAATATCATATAAGTATATCTATCTTCTCAATATTACAAATATATATATAGTCTTCATTAGTAAGTACAAAGTTTTTTTTTGGTGGTTGTTTTTTTTTAAAAAAGTAATTCATATGATTGTGTATTCTCTAAAAAAAATGAAACTAATCACGTTTACTTACTTTTATGAGAAGTAATGCATTACGTTACTTTTGTGTTACTTTTTGTCTCCTGGGCTGGACTTGCTTATTTGTTTTTTAAAGGGGCATATATGCGATTTCAATTTTTCCTTTCTCTTTGAATTGTTACAAGCTCTTGCTGCATAAGGATCTGTAAAGTTGCAAAGACTAAACTCTCAAATCCAAAGAGATATTCTTTATAAATTTAAGAGTCAACCACTCCTACCTAAAACGGCTTGTTCTAACAGGCCCCCACATGTCTACCTCACTATGTGGGAAGATTTGTATAACGCCGCTCAAATGTTCACGCAAAGAAAGAAGCGTAATTTTTATTCTCGCTGTAGTACTGTTGCCGCCACCACCATGTCGTGAAAGCGCTGTGTGCTTCGTAGTGAAAGCGAAACTACTTTGGTTGGTCTCCAAAGAGGATGATTCCCTTCGTCAGCCTGGAGCTGATCCGTTCTGGTCTCTCAGGTAATAACATCACTCTTAGCGCTGTTATCGCCGGATCCAGAGTTTCAACATGGACGACAGCTTAGTCCCTCCTGGGGTCGCACATGTGGCTGCCGCAGCCTCCTTCGTCTGAATCCCCGCCGTCTCGCAATGTCCATTCCTCCTCCTACCCGCGTGTGTGAACTCGGTGTTTTTCGTGTGAAAAGCTACACTCCTTGTTTGGCCTCCAACGAGGACACAACTAAAATCAGTGTTAAAGTGCACAGATGTGTGGCATCTCATTTTTTATGGAGGACTGTTTCATGATCCTGGTAGAGTAGACTACAATGCAGGCTATTCTGACTCACAGACTTTTTCATATTTAAAGATTTGCCACTGATGATTCAAACCGAGTTTTGAGCAGTGTAGAGTAGCAACTTGTTGTTTGTCATTTCTCCGATCAAAAAAGCAGACATGTTTTTATGCTTACGCAGCGCGATGCAACCAATGCATAAAAAGACAGTATAATTCATTATAATCATTAATTATGTCCCCACTAGATGCAACAAATTCCTCGTTTGTAATGGTTTCAATGTTTTTGTCGTCGCTCCGGCCGGACACGGCATCACAGTATGGTGAGGGGCGTAACATTTCCATCACACGCTTGAGGTATTCGGCCAATCACAACGCACTGGATAGCTGGCCAAGCACAGCACACCTCGCTTTTCAGACCGATTTGAGCTGTTTAAAAATCACGTGTTTCAGAAAGGCGGGGCATAGCGGAGAATCAATAATGTACAGTATGTGTAAAATAATGTTTTTTTTACCTTAAACTGCATAAACACATTTCATTACACCAAATACACAAAATAATGTTCTTTTTAGCAACATCATATGACCCTTTTAATAACAAAAAACTCAAAAGTTATATTTTTGGCAACAGTAAAGGCCTTTTCACACCAAAAGTGAAATGAATGAGCTTCAGGCTGAGAGAAATGCCTCTGAACCTCACTCCTACTTACTCTCAACATGGGGACAGGAGAGCTGTCATGAATCATGGGACAACAAAGTAGCTTGTGTTATGCATTTGAAAAAGTAGCAGAAAATGTAAAAGTAATGCAATACTTTACTAGTTACTTGAAAAAGTAATCTGATTACATAGCTTGTCATTCTTTACCCCAACACTGAAAGAACACAGTGCTGCACTTCACTCTGAAACACGCAGCTCATATTATTATTCCATTGAATTGCCGCCTTCATCATTTGATAATCACAATTTCGGTTTTATTAATCATGCGGTCCTGGTTTTACCGTAAGAGACTCCCCATTTACCATTTTATACAGCTCTAAAGAAATCGGCCCAATTTTGCAATCTCTCAGCAGCACAGATGAAATGGCTCTTTATTGTGTAAAGCCCTTTCCTTCGGAGCCACACTACAATCAAGGCAGTTATAAACCCATAACCAAATGGCTCCTCATCTCTAACCCTCACCTGTGTGGGTTTGGCTGGGCTCAGAGCGTTCTGTTCAGTCTCCATGGTGACAAACACAGTCATCCTCCATGGCCCTCGGTCCGTCACAGGGCTTAACTGCGGCAGTCGGGTGGGAGTGGGCGTGAAGTCCATTCCATTCCCAAACGTCAGGAGAGCATTCCCTATTCATTCAACAGACAAGACGTCCACAGCTGAGACAAACACACATCATTTCCATTCGCAACTGCTTGTGTTATCAGACGCTTATTAGAATTCTGGACTGAGCGGTGCTCAGTATTCTGCTCAGGCCACGCTTCTGCACCTGCCTCTCCACATCCTCTCATTAACTCACAGATGAGTGGCTTGACCAAACATCACTCTCATCCGCTCACATCGCTCACTCCAAGAGCTGCCACTTGGCTCTCTGACGAGTTACTTCATGTAAGAGATCTCTGTTTGAACAGGACTGAGCTGAATATTGCCACAGAGTCGGCCGTATTGATGAATCGCGATATATATAATACATAAGGACCTTCAGGAATGCGACTGGAGGAGTGTGACCGAGAGGGGGCTGGATATCAATCAGAGATTCATTTATCCTTGCGGTTTAGAACAAGCTTTGCACTTTAGATAGCTCTTTACATTTCCAAACCTCAATGTCAGACGTAAACGGCAGCAGAAGATCTAAATACAGACTGTTTATGGATGTTTCTTCTACAGGCACAGTGAATTTTTAGAAAACCAACTCAAACACATTTCAGTAGCTGAATTTATTCTGTCATTTTTGTCCATTTTATATGAAACAAAAATATCACCTCCCCACCTCAACTATTTTCGGTGGAGGGAAGCTACGATAAACATTTTATTTAATTAATTATTATTTATACTATTAATTGTATTAGTATTAAATATGATTATTGCTATCTTATTTTTATTAAGTAAATTTTTTGATTGATTATTGATTGATGGATTGATTTTTTTTTGTTTGTTTGTAATTGTTCTCGGTAATCATATTATGTATCCTAAGTAGTTTGTGTGATAGTTAAATCTTTTTATAAAATTTTAAAATCACTGACAATAAATATATGCAATAAAAATAGTGAAAAAATTCAAAATGCACAAAGAATATATAAGTTTCATATTGTAAATAATATAAGTTATTTTAGGAAGTGTAATACTTTTATTCATCAATGTGACCTTAAAACACATTTACTAATGGTACCAACCAATTATTTCAATAAATATTGTTCTTTGACTTTCTATTATCAAAGACGCCTGATCAGTATAACAATGAGATTACAATCATATAATGTATAATTGCAACTTATTTAATGCGATAATGCCTCTAGTCCTATAAATGTAATACAGAACTATCTTCTCTGTTTTGTAATTTATGTAAATTGTGTAAAATGCAAATTGTGACCATATGCTTCTTGTGTAATAGCCAATCTGCCATACAGTTGTGTGAAAAAGTGTTGGCCCCCTTCCCGATTTCTTATTTTTTTGCATTTTTGTCACACTTTAATGTTTCAGATCATCAAACATATTTAAATATTAGTCAAAGATAACACTAGTAAACACAACATGCTGTTTTTAAATTAAGGTTTTTATTATTTTGGGAAAACAAAATCCAAAACTACATGCCCTGTGTGAAAAAGTGTTTGCCCCCCTGTTAAAACTGTGGTTTAGCACACCTGAGTTCAATTTCTCTAGCCAAACCCAGGCCTGATTACTGCCACACCTATTCACAATCAAGAAATCTCTTAAATAAGACCTGCCTGACAAAGTGAAGTAGACCCACAAGGTCTGAAACTTTTGAATTAAGATTTCAGTGATCATACTTAATGTACAGGATAAATACTCAAGTAAATGTCACAATATTAAACTTTCTTTGCATTAGGTCAAGTCTGTATGTTTAAAATTCTATCGTTTAATTGAGAATAAGTGTAATACTTAAGTACAATGTAAAATAATTTAAAAGGTCAAACGATAAATTAAATAGGCCTAAGTTTGAGTGATGGAATAGTGGCGTCAGGTACTATTCTTTAAAGACCCAACAAATTGCACCATTTATTGGCAGGCACAATATTAAAGAACAGATTAAGCAGACAATTAAAAATACTGATTTAAAAAATGAACGAAAATGACTATAGATCGTGCTCTAATTTAAAGAAACAACATATGCTAAAGAAACACACAAAATCACAGGTGTGCTAATAATAAAGCTCAATCAAACACAAAAACAGCAGTGGGGGGGGGGGGGGGGGGGGTTTTCTACTCTGGAGCATTAGACTGGGGCTCCATTGGCTTTGCTCTCCTGAGTCCGTCAAAACTGATGGTCACTTAATTGTGGTCATATTATTAATGATCTTAAAAGCCACCATTCCAGAGTCCTCCTGCCCTCCCAAACTGACTCCTGACAGTGAGGCCATCTGTCTGGCCACAGAGCGCCTGTCCCACACCACAGGACAGTGGGATGGTTCCTGTCTAACGCAATGCTTTCCGCAACCTACACTCTTCGCCAGTAGCTACGCACAGTCAGAGGTTCAGAGGAAAGGCCAGATTTTTGTTTCCAAGGATGACATTATTTCCAAAATCACAATTTCAGCACACACCCTCCTGCTGAGTAATACACTATAAACATGTGACATACCCTTAAAGATTAGAGGACGAGATCTGTGCAACCATTAAGTTATCTGCCCTGCTTTCAAGTAGTATATTTACAGTCAGCTTCATACTGACTGTACTTCATACTACAGCATTCAGTTCACTGAAGACCGTGGACTTCAGGAGACAAAAAAAACCCCCCCCCACCCCCTGCACTCCCCATCATGGACAGCACTGTGACTGCAGTGCAGTCATTCTGTCTGTCCCTCACATATCGTCGTCAGGTCACTTTTTGAGTGACGGGTGTGACTACCGCTTCACTATCAGATCGCCGATTGGTATTAAGCTCACGCTGAGGCTTGTACTTGGCCTCGCGCATTACTATTCGCGCGGAGCGGGCAGCTGCACCTCTTGCACACGCCTCTTGATACTGCTGCTGGAGTTAACACGCTTCGTTGAATCGCTCACGCCATCATTGAATCTTTCCTCTGGCACTACTCTAACTGTCTGGGTTCAGCTCAGCTACCAAGATCGGACCTCAGAAGACTACAGGGTCGTCCTTACTGCTGAGGCGAATCAGACACCTCCTTCTCTCAAGAACTGGAGACTCCCTCTGACTCCCTCACATCCAGCACACTCCCTCTTTGTACTGTTGCCATCTGGTCGACGCTACAGATCTCTGAGCACCAGAACGGCCAGACACAGGAACAGTTTCTTCCCTCAGGCAATCCATCTCATGAACACCTGACAATAACTGTGGAACACACACTATTTATTCACTCGTACACTTATTTATCTAACACACATACTGTCTACATTTCAATTTGCACATAATATACCTTTACATACAACTGTCTATTGTTATATACAATTGTCGATTTGTATATTTTTCTTCCTTATTTACTTGTTCTATTTTTAAATTTTTATCATCTGTGTTTTTTGTTCTGTCACTGTAATTCTGTTACACTGTGGAAGCTACTGTCACGAAAACAAATTCCTCGTATTTGTAAACATAGCTGGCAATAAAGCTCATTCTGATTCTGATACATGTAAGTGTCTAATGCAACATCGTAGTGTTTATTTATAATATATTCAGGTGTGGCAAGACAGAAATGGCATCAGATGACAAATGTCACAATTTAAACCGAATACAAACACAGCTGTTTTCATACATTAAAGGTACAACTGATCTCTGTATAAATGTACAAGACATACATGTAATATTTATCATGAATGTTATAGCGCAAGATAACTGACAACAGATGAAAGAACCTAAGCACATCACGTAAACAGAAAAAAATAGTGTTCGCGTAATTAAAATAAATACCTAGCGGTCATCGTTCAACTCAAAAACAATCACGAGGATGAAATGTAACACTTCACATTAGCAACACAAGCACAGTTCACTGAAGGCGAGAATCTGGATTCGCTGAGAAGAGAATAAAAGCGGACGTGAATCTTCCAGGTTGACGCTTCTCCCGGCAGGCCAGCGGATGTGAGCAACATTTATAAACGAAAGTCAATATCGAGTCTGTATCAATTAAATAATTGCCATCACAGCTCATTCAACCGCGGTTTAAATTCCCAGAGATATACTTCGGTCGAGCAAAGGCGTTTTGGCTGTAACGTTCCGCCAGAAGAAACCGGAAACATGAAAGAAATCAGGTTTCGGAAACCGTTGGTCTTCACTGGCCAGAGAATGACAGCTTAAGATAACAGTCTGGTTAAATGATAAAGCCTCGCACTTCTCATCGAGTACGGCGTGTATAATTATCACTGATTAAATCATAAATGTCTACCTTATCATGTCCTACTCCTGAAGTCGGCGAACAGGCTCGGCTCGGCGTCTGCTCTGCGCTCGAGCGTCGGCTGATAGAAACGCCAACGCGACTCCACTGACTTCCCTCTTCAGCTTCCGGTAAGATGACGACACCGCGTCTTTGCGTCACGCGAAGCACATTCTTATTTCTGACGCATAGAGTCTGAAACGGACACGATATGCGGATATTTGGTGTGTGACAAAACGGGGAATAATCAGTGATTCATGTTTCATTTCACAACTGACCAAATCTCCTCTGTGGAAATCGCGCCACAAGATGGCGTTAGGTCTCCAGTATAGATGTAATTAAAAAATGGGATATACATAAATGTAGATTTGATTTAAATCGTCTATATATATATAGTTTTGAAATATACATATTATGTTTAGAAAAATTAAATTAAATTAAATTTAGTTTATTCAAATTTCTTGTTGACTATTTATTGTTATTGTTACCACTTACTGTTTTCGGTTTTATTTTTTGTGCATTTATGAATCTTTTTCAGTTCTCTCTCTCTCTTATTATTATCATATTACTGAAAGATATTTCATAAAAGAAATAAATAACACTTTATATTTTTGCTCATATAATCAGTTCCTCTACTACTCACTACTACTACTCATTATTCTTAATATTATTATGATTATCGAAATAGTTCAGAAAATAATGAAGTAGCCTATGTTTTTTTTTGGTTTTTTTTTCTCTATAAAACACATTTTCCTCTTTTTTGTTTATGTTTCTCTATAAATATTTCCATATAGGTCCATATAATGACATATAATATATAATAATGCATTATATGTATTGTTGGATAATTAAATAATAAATAACTAGAATTTATTATTATTATTAACCCCTTAACTGTCACTCACATTCTTGAACATAGACGTGAAAGTGCACGATCCAAACTTAAATTTTGATAATTCATGAACGAAAACATTTTTTAATTTTTTAATTTTGTAACATGATATTGATGTACCATTTTCGTGGTAATGCAATGTTTGATTTTAAAATGGGGTTCAAAGATGAATTTTGAGATTTTAAGTTTTCAATTGATATATCATTTCTGATGATTTCTGAAGTCAAGTCAAGTCAAGTCAAGTCACCTTTATTTATTAGCGCTTTTAACAATGCAAATTGTGTCAAAGCAACTGAACTGCATTAATTAGGAAAATAGTGTCAATAATGCCAAATGACAATAGTAAACACTCATTTTTCAGTTAAAGACAGTTCATTATTGAATTCAGTGATGTCAACATCCATCTCAGTTTAAATAATATCTTTGCAATCAAGTCAACGATATCGCTGGAAATTAGTGTCCCCAACTAAGCAAGCCAGTGGCGACAGCGGCAAGGAAACAAAACTCCATCGTTGACAGAATGGAGAAAAACCCTTGGGAGAAACCAGTCTGGGGGCCAGTTCTTCTCGGGCCAGACGAAACCAGCAGAACGCGAAAAATCAATATAGCGTAATCAATAATGCATGTGATGAGCACAGGCACCAAGAAGACTTTTTGTTACAGAAACTCGGTCTCAGGAACTCCCTGTTATGATGTATTGTTGAGGTGACCTCTATGTCATCAAATGAATCAATTACTTTTCTCACATCATGTTTTTTTAAAACAAAAAATTGTCAAATATATATTTAGGAGTCTTAGACCTTTCCAACGATATTCGTCATGATTAGATTAGGACTTAATTGTAATATAGTGAACTTAGGCGTCCCACTGAGGTGACAGTTAATTCAATTCTATAAATTATAGAATGTAGTAGCTGTTATAGCAGGCTATGTGAAAATGTTATGTAGCCTATATGTTAAGGAAAAAAACATACACACACACACCCCCCAAACAAACGACACTTATAATACTTGAAAACTGCACAACTGCACTGTTTACATGGAACTGGTTCTAGTTTCATCTTCTTCTTTCTAGTTAACAACAGATCTAGTTTTTCAACATTTCTGGCGTGACAGCGGCTGTGTCGTCACGGAGCCAGCATGTTATCTTATGGGAGTATCAGTTACCTGCGCCAGTGTGCGTCTGCTCGCAGTCCAGCATCTCAGAGCCAGTCGAGGAGATCCAGGTGGAGTTATTTAAAACCGGAGAGACATGGATGAGGAGGCTCAGGACAGCGAGTGTCCGGTGTGTTACGAGAGTCTTTCAGACAGCGCCAGGGCACTCAGCTGCGGGCATCACTTCTGCCATGACTGCTTAGTACTAACTCTGGTGAACACCAGCCTGAACGGATCCATTAAACAGGATAATATCATCTGCCCCGTCTGCAGACACCTGACATTCATCACAAAGCTCCACGGATTCACAGTTTCAACGGCTGAAGCCAAAAGGATTGGAAAGACATTGGACGTACCATCTATACGCACTCCTGTATTCCCTGTTGGGTCTCATACTGGAGGTCTTGGCTGTATCTGCAGGTGTCTAAAGATAATTTCATGTAGACTATGTAGACGAAGACTTATCTGTCCTAAAGACGCTTCAGAAGTGTTCATCATAAGTGAGTTGGGTCGACCCATGACAGAGGGTGATGTTATTGACATTGAGACAACTTCAGGCTCGCAGCAGGACTACAGCAGAAATGGACAGAGGCTTTGCACCATCTCCTGCTGCCTTCTGATCCTAATGATCACTTTCACCTTACTGGCTCTGGTGGCTGCCACACTTCCATGGGTTTTGTTGGCTTAAAGTGTCCAGAACTGCTTCTATGTGGTACCTTGTGTAAGATCAGTCGCATTAAGTGTATTATATATCATTATTAATCCATACTGTGTCTCGCTGAAAACGAGATGTGTTGACTGGTTTCACAAGTCACAATGAATGTTTTGTGAAGAACTGACTGTTATTGTGAGATCTTTTCCAAGGCTTGTTCTGGCATGTCTTGTGAATGTCTTGGGAGGATAGGAGGCATATGGAGGGGGTTAACTTGCAAAACACTCAAATATATAGTGTTACTTTACAAATAAGCAAGTGTTTTGTTCTAGATCTGAATGCAAAAAGCTCTTAGGAAAATAGAGTTGATCTTGAGCCTGACACGCTTCCCTCATCGAGTTACTGTGAGGAGACTGGGTCATTTAAACGTGAAGAAGAAAAGATGAGCCGGTCGTCTGGTTGTCACTTGATCTTGGAGAAACACGGTGGGATTCAATTACAACTACCATGGACACAAGTTTGAGAAAGGAGGACGGGGAATGGTGTGATGAGGCTTTACTTTGAGCTTTTCTCTATGGCTTGCATTGCCTGGAAGGAATGAAACACACCCTCGCTTGTCCAGAAATTCTTGTCACAGAGGTCGGCTCTCCACGCTCTGGTGGTCCGTCACATTCCACGCAAGTTAACCTGTCAGTACTTGATGGTAGTGGGTTTTCTGTGACCACATGTACAGCAATGCTACAAATGAATTTCAGGTTGTACTAGTAGATGTGGCTGGGCTCGGTTGGCTCTATCATTTAGGTTGCTCTTTTTGCATAGCTCAAGGGCTGAGCTGTCCGTGCCCCGTGTCAGGATTATCCACGTATCAGTTTCTAAGTAATAATTTCTTTCGGGTTAAATTGATGTACGGTAATTCAGTCACATTTATCCTCTGTGTGACTTGTTCAAATTCGAACATCCCGTCATTTCAATGGACCCTTTTCACGGGCTGATGAAAGGACCCAATCTCTATATTTTTCCTCTTTTGGAAAGACATAGAAATGCTATCATGGATTTTTGATGTTGGAGCAAATGGAAAAGCAAAAAAATATAACTGTTGCGTAGGTTCACCACTTTCCTCGTTCTTTGAGAACCTGAGAAATGTGAAAAGGGTCCATAGGAATCCACATGATTATTGGGGCAATTGTTGTGGTTTTCCCTATGCAAGGTTTTGCAACGGTTTTAGACTAGGGGCACAGGCCGATATTGGCGCAGCTACCTCCTGACCAATCAGAAAGCTCCACTTGGTTTAAAGTGACACTTCTTTGTTGCTGCCTTTTTTGCCTGCAAAATTTCACCAGAATGACACTAATGTGACCGCACCTTGAGTATAGAGCTATACAATGAATGTGAGTTACATAGCCCAGATCATTTGGTTTCGGAAGTATTCGATGAAATAAAAAATGATAAAAGTTCATGATAAAATATCTAACTTTTACATATACAGTCTTTTGCTGACATACAATATAAAGCTATAAAATTAATATGGATTATCGGCCTATAGTCAACAAAATTTGTAAGAACAAGAGATGTTTGAGTTTATATTGAGATAATCACCAGACTTCAGTTTTTTAAACATCTAGCTTTTTGCCTTTTTTCTAAAAATATAAATGATGATCAATATCCTGTCTTCCCTTACATGATTTCAGGATGTAGACATTGTTATTGCAGCAGTTCGAGGTGAACAACACAAAAGAAAACAAAAGCACTTAGCCCAGAAGTATTACAAATGTAGAGTTTAATATATATCTATGTATTTCTGACATTCTGATAAGGACTGCGGCAGGCTTCACCATACAGACTGTGTTCTTTCACTGATATGCTAAGCTGAGGAGGGTGATTTTACAGGCAGATTTGTACATTAGTTCGGTAAGCGGGGGTGAAGAGGGCTGTACATTGTTGGACAATGTGCACTGATCAACTTATCACCTTTGAATCACCTGTTCACACATCCCTGGTTCATAGTTGACTCCGTTATATGGTAATGTTTTAACGACACACACGTGATTATCTAAAGGGTATAATTAAATGCATGCTCTGTCAACTTGCTGGCTTTCACAGGTTGATGTAAATGAAGACCTAAATGACCAAAACAGATGATTGAAATGTATTGAGAAAAAGATGAGAAGTTCTCAGTCCAGTTTGTCACTGTTATAACTGTTTAAAAACAGATGTGTGGTTTCTTTGTATCATTAGTTCTTTTTGAACATATCATTTCATGTTGAAAATGTCAAATAAATTAAGAAATAAATGTATCAGTACAAATTATATCTTTGTAATAGGTGCATTAGATGACTTTCACTTTACAAATCCTATTTTGAAAAGAGCATTTGTACTGTACTATAATGGTACTATGACTTTTTTGATTCAAGCAAGTAATAAGATAAATTTTTAAAACATATCTGTTTGACTCATTAGTAGGCCTGCATGGAGTCTGTGCCCTTTACATGTTGGCTTAACATACATTTTGAGTTGTATGATAATGCTTACACAGTGTTCAATAATAATTTAACACAATTCCCATTTAAATTCAATACTGATTTCCCACAATCAGTACATAAAATGCAATGAAAAGCATCACAACAACAGGTCCAGGTCAGGGCATTTCCCTCCAAAATCAAAAGAAAAANAGCTTTCAGGCTTTGATTTCTCAGAGAAAGAGACTTAGTTGTGTTAAGCTGTATAAACAATGTAATGCCTGTATTCAAAACTTGTATTTTTGGCATTCTGACAAGTCTGAGACAGGCTCTATTTAATTTAAACTTAGAAATAAGCTTGTATTAAACTCGAAAAAATGCAAAAGAGAAACATTTTCATTAGTGAACCCTGCTGTACTTCTTATTGTTTATTTATTTGCTTTCAAAATAGCTTTTAAAGAAAATTTGGACTTTGAGTAATTTGGACCTCCATGCATATATATCTGATGGCTTTATATTGAAAGATGTAATAATAATAATAATAATACTAATAACCATCATCATATCATTTCTTTTCTTTTTCTTTTTTACTTCTAGCGATTTTTATAAATTGGGCTGTAAAAAAAAATATCCCTGCTCTTTAGTGTTTCTGTCAGTAGTTACACACATTCAGAATTAGCCCAGGGATCTAATCCGTGTTGGTTGAAGCCATTTCATCCTTCACAAGAATGACATTTTAGGTCTTTGAGTCAAGTGCCATTTACTTAAAGGTCAAAGCAACCACTAGAACGTCTAGGTTACTTGTGTAACCCTCGTTCCCTGAAGGAGGGAACAGAGACGTTACGTCAGTGACTGACGAATTGGGATCTCGCCCGAGAGCCCAATCACCTTCGAGTGTAAACTAAACAAGCCAATGAAAGTTGGCGTGCGTGTTTCGCCACGCGCACCCCGCCCAGCAGCGCGGGTATAAAAGGAGAGCGCGTGCAAACGCACATCAGTTTTTCGCTGAGGAGCCGAGACTATGTGCCCCGGCCGTACAGCGGTGGTACAGCAACTGTGGCAACGGAACGTAACGTCTCCGTTCCCTCCTTCAGGGAACGAGGGTTACACAAGTAACCTAGACGTTCCCATTCAGTCAGTCACGTTCAACGTTACGTCAGTGACTGACGAATTGGGATCCGTATGGAAAACGCCACTATTGCTGACCCCCTCCAGTGCCCTGCGGAAGCCGGCAAGTCCCCCCACACCAGCTGGGGCGGAAGATAGGACAGCGGCTAGGCAGAGGTGTCCGCCACTGCTGTTCCATACAGTGGTGCATTGGATACCACTGGGAAAGCGTACCCAGTTGGGACGCTACGGAAGCCACATCCCGCACATAGGAGGTATCATGTGGAATTACACATATGGACTGGCCCAGGGCAGTACTACATATGGAATTCTCTGCGGTAGACTCAACCCACCTGAGGTGAGATAACTACGCAGCAGAGATGCAGTGAACGACTGCCAGGGAAAGACAAAGGGCTTACCGTGAGGGGAGCCGTACCGTGGAAGAATACACATGTGGGATCACCCGAAGGGGGAATCACTAAACACGGGCACCTAGCCCAGCACAAGGGCTGACCTTGGGCATGCACACAAGTGCTGAAACTGGCGTCTGGCGCTCCGCCACGCCTGACCGCCGAGGGTGCGGGAGGAACTCCACCAGGGTTCGCCATGGGGAACTGAATGCGCACGTATCCGGTCCGTAGAGGGGAATGGCGCAGCAAGCGTGATCGACACCGAGCAGGTCCGGTGTTACTGCCTACCTGAGGCGAGTACACGAGAGGACAAGGGCTCTACACGGAGATTATAGAATCACGCAAACGTGTTAGGCGTCGCCCAGCGGCAGCCTCTACAGATGTCTGCTATTGAGGCGCCCCGCGCCAATGCCCAAGATGATGCCTCTCCTCTCGTAGAGTGAGCTCTCACTCCGAGGGGGCATGGTAAACGTTGGGCCTGGTACGCCAAGACTATAGCCTCCACTAACCAGTGGGCAAGTCTTTGTTTGGAGACAGCCTTTCCCTTCTGCTGGCCTCCAAAGCAGACAAAGAGCTGGTCTGAGGTCCTGAAGCTCCGCGTATGGTCCACGTAAATGCGCAGAGCGCGACCGGGACAGAGCAGAGCGATGGCTGGGTCCGCCTCCTGGGGAAGCGCTTGCAAGTTCACCACCTGATCCCTGAAAGGCGTGGTGGGAACTTTGGGCATATATCCGGGCCAGGGTCTCAGGACAACGTGAGAGTTACCCGTCCCGAATTCTAGGCATGAATCGTCGACCGAGAATGCCTGCAGGTCCCCTACCCTCTTGACCGAGGCCAAAGCGGTGAGGAGCGCTGTCTTTAATGACAAAACCTTAAGCTCTACTGACTGCAGAGGCTCGAAGGGCTCCTCCTTCAGGGCCATGAGGACCGAGGGGAGATCCCAAGAGGGTAACAGGTGAGGGCGCAAAGCATTCAACCTCCTTGCCCCTCTGAGAAACCTAATGACCAAGTCGTGCTTCCCCACAGACTTAACGTCTACTGCATCGTGATGCGCGGCAATGGCGGCAACATACACTTTCAGGGTGGAGGGAGACAGCCTTCGCTCCAACCCATCCTGCAGGAAAGAAAGCACGACTGCGATCGGGCATCTACGGGGGTCTTCCAGGCGGGAAGAGCACCAACCGATGAACAGGTTCCACTTCAGCCTGTAAGCGTGTCTGGTAGACAGGGCTCTAGCTGAAGCGATGGTGTTTACTACCGCTGGAGGTAGCCCACCTAGATCCTCCGCGTCCCGTCCAGGGACCATAAGTGGAGATTCCACAAGTCTGGAGGCGGGGTGCCAGAGGGTGCCCCTCTCTGAGAAAGGAGATCCCTCCTCAGAGGAATTCGACAAGGAGGGGCTGTCGCGAGGAGCACAAGCTCGGGGAACCAGGTCCGAGTGGGCAAATACGGCACCACAAGCAGGACCTGATCCTCGTCCTCCCTGACCTTGCACAGTGTCTGTGCGAGAAGGCTCACTGGGGGAAACGCATATTTGCGTAGGCCCCGAGGCCAGCTGCACGCCAGTGCGTCCGTGCCGAGGGGACCCTCGGCCAGGGAGTAAAACAACTGGCAATGGGACGTGTCCGGGGAGGCAAACAGGTCTACCTGAGCGTCCCCAAAGCGTCTCCAAATCAGCTGGACTGTCTCGGGGTTGGAGTCGCCATTCTCCCGGAAGGGCGGGCTGACGTGAGAGCTCGTCGGCTGCACGATTGAGCTCGCCTGGGATGTGAACGGCGCGAAGCGACCTCAGATGCTTCTGACTCCAGAGGAGGAGATGGCGGGCGAGTTGCGAAATGCGACGGTAGCGTAGACCGTCCTGGTGGTTGATGTACGCAACAGTTGCAGTGTTGTCCGTACAGACCAGTACGTGCTTGTCGTGTAGCAGCGATTTGAAGCGGCGCAGAGCCAGCCATACTGCTTGCAACTCGAGGCAGTTGATATGCCACTGTAGTCGGGGCCCCGACCAGAGCCCCGCAGCTGCATTCCAACTGAACATGGCACCCCAGCCCTGGCGGAGGCATCTGTTGACACAACAACATGCCGGGATACTCGCCCAAGGGACACCCCTGTCCGAAGAAAGGCAAGATCTGTCCACGGGCTGAGGGTCTGACGGCAGAACGGGGTAACAGAAACCCGGTAAGTGCCGTGTCGCCATGCCCATCTCGGGACCCGGTCGTGAAGCCAATGCTGAAGCGGTCTCATATGAAGCAACCCGAGCGGCGTGACAGCGGCTGCGGATGCCATATGCCCCAGGAGCCTCTGAAAATGTCTCAGTGGAACCGCCGTCTTGCACTGGAAGGACCCCAGGCAGTTCAGCTTCGACTGCGCACTCTCTACTGAGAGACGTGCTGAGAGGTTGACCGAGTCCAGCTCCATGCGAGAAAAGAGATCCTCTGCACCGGATAGAGTTTGCTCTTTTCCCAGTTGACCAGAAAGCCCAACTGGCTGAGGTGCGAGAGCACCAATTCCCTGTGTTCGCACAACTGATCCTGGGACTGAGCCAGTATGAGCCAGTCGTCGAGGTAGTTGAGAACGCGAATGCCCGCTTCCCTCAATGGAACGAGGGCTGCCTCCACGACCTTGGTGAAGACACGAGGCGACAGGGATAGCCCGAAGGGGAGGACCTTGTACTGATATGCTCGCCCTTCGAACGCAAAGCGGAGAAACGGTCTGTGTCGAGGGAGAATCGAGACATGAAAAAACTCGTCCTTGAGGTCGATCGCTGCGAACCAATCAAAAAGACAGACGCATTGAAAGATGCGTTTCTGCATCAACATCCTGTTTTCTTTTTTCTCTCCTTTTCTTTTAAACGGGAGGCTTGTGAAGGGACCGGTGCAGTAACGCGCAGGTCATGATCGGCGTAACCACCGCCTTTCTGGGTACGATGAAGTAGGGGCTGTAAAACCCCTGCCTCATCTTGGCTGGAGGGACCGGCTGTATCGTGTCCTTTGCTAGCAGGACCGCGATCTCTGCACGAAAGACAGGAGCATCCTTGTCCGGCACAGAGGTGAACCGAATGCCCCTGAACTTGGGAGGGAGCCGGGCGAACTGAATCGCGTAGCCGAGTCTGATGGTTCTCAGGAGCCAGCGAGACGGCCTGGGGAGGGCTAACCAGGCCCCCAGCGACCGAACTAGCGGGACAAGGGAGACCACCGACGTACCCGCAGTGGGGCAGCAAGGTGAAACGCAGGGACCCAACTCGGGAGGACGCGGGGGGCGGGGGGGGTTTCCCAAAGGGGGGGGGGTTTTTTTTTGGGGGGTTATTGGACGTGCGCAGCGCCGACTTACCTGGCTCCACGGCTGGGCAGGGTGCTCGTGAGGAGGCGTAGCGTCCTTGAATTGAACCCTGCTGCCCACTAGCGAAGGGGGAGGGGGCCGGCTGAGTGGAGACTGGTTCTCGTGCACCGCCGTCCTCACCCTCTTTGGACCCGGAGGCAAAGGAAACTGCTCTTGTAATGAAGTTTTGGGGTACACTGGCTGAGTAGCCAGGGGCGGAACAAAAACAAAAGGGAACATAAGATTCTCCACCTGGCCCTCCTCCGGGGGAAGGAGTGGTGCGGTCACCATCTCCTGAAGAGCAGGATCCAAGGGCTCCGGGTCGCCCGTCTCAGGGACGCCGCCTGCTTTGGCGCTTCACGGGCTTGGCAGGGGCGGAGGCGGGCTGCGCCGGTTTCCTGCGGCCAGCTCCACGCTGCGGCCGTTGTGAAGGCTGCCGTTGTGGCCGCGCCGGAGCGGAGGTGGAGGCCGCAGGAGGGAGCCCTCGGCGACGAGCAGACAGAGGGGCTGAAGCCGGCGGTGGGGTGCAGACAGCAGCAGACCGCCGGGGCAGGATGTGTCAGAACGCCTCCGTCTGCTTCTGTGCGGCATAGAACTGTTGGGCAAAGCCCTCTACCGTTTCGCCGAATAGGCCGGCCTGGGAGATCGGGGAGTCCAGGAAGCGATGCTTGTCGGCCTCCCTCATATCCGCCAAGGTCGGCCATAGGTGGCGCTCCTGGACCACCAATGTGGACATCGTCTGACCCAGGGCCCTTAGGGGTGACTTTCGTCGCCCTAAGCGCGAGGTACGTCGCCATGCACAGTTTCTTGCAGCACACCTGATGTCAGCACCACCCTCGTGCAAAAAAAAAAAAAAAAACAAACTGCTTCAACGCATTGGCCTGGTGGACTTGCAGGAGGGCCTTGGCGTGCAGGGCGGAAGCGGCCTGTCCAGCGGCACTGTAAGCCTTAGCCGTCAGAGCGGACGAGAACTTACAGGCCCTGGACGGAAGGCGTGGACTACCTCTCCAGGCGGCGGCGCTTTGCGGGCAGAGCTGCATGGCAATCGCGCGCTCGACCGGAGGGATGTCCACATACCCTTGGGCCGCCCCCCCGTCGAGGGTGGTGAGGACGGAGGAGGCACAAAGTCTGTTTCAGGCGAAAATTGCCTTCCACGACTTTGTAACCTCCTCATGCACTTCCGGGAAGAATGGAACCGGAGGCGGCTGCCGACGCCCGGCCTGCGCCCCCAGGAACCAATCATCCAGCCTCGAGCGTTCGGGAGAAGACGGAGGCCTCCAGTGCAGGGGGCCCCACCTCTCAGCGGGGGGGGCCCCCCCCGGGAAAGCATAGCGGTCCGTTCTGGATCTGACTCGGGCAATGCCATTCTACCTGACGGTGGCAGCGCAGCCGAATCCTCATCTCCAGAGCCTAGCTCGCCCTCCGATGCAGCGACCGACATCCTGTCCTCTGCCTGTGCCCCGCACAAGATGCTGGACCCCGCCCTGTCCGAGGACCCAGCACACTCGTCCGGAAGCACCAGGTGGTGCGACATGCTCGAGGAATGAGAGGCCCGCGGAGACGTACTCGACGGGGAAGCTCTCACCGTAACCCTCAGGTCTCCCTGACCATGAAACGAAACAAAAAAAAGGGCTTTACAAAGTGGCCCTCCGAGAACCAGAGGAGCTAGAGCGGGCATGGCAAGGGGATACCCCCCCGTTTAATGAGGAAGTATCTAGACCGCAACACCGCGATGGTCATGTTCCCACACTGAGAACACAACTCATCCATGAGCGCTGCTTCAGCATGCTATAAGCCCAAGCACGAGAGGCAGTGATCATGACCGTCAGATGAAGGCAGGAAACGACCGCATCCAGAAACGCACGAGCGGGAAGCCATCTTTAAAAAGACGCCCGTCGCTCGTGAAGCTCTTTTAGAATTTGCTCTTTTAGAAGGAAACAACACTCTTTTAGTGAAAGCGCTGAAGCGCTCAGGGGAGGTCGCGGCGAAACCGCAGAATGAAAGCTGCAGCACGCCGAGGTTTCTAGCAGCACTGGATGGCAAACCCCGCTGACACGCCGTGACACCAACGCCAGCTGTTTCCAAACACTCGTGGAGATTCGTCCTGTAGAAGGCTCGGCTCCGTAGCGAAAAGCTGATGTGCGTTTGCACATGCTCTCCTTTTATAACCGCGATGCGGGGCGGTGTGCGCGTGGCGAAACACGCATGCCAACTGTCATTGGCTTGTTTAGTTAACACTCGAAGGTGATTGGGCTCTCGGGCGAGATCCCAATTCGTCAGTCACTGACGTAACGTTGAACGTGACTGACTGAATGGGAACCCTACATTTCAATCCCTCGTCTGTTTAATTTGATATTTAAATCTAGTGGAACTAATACATAATTAAAAGAACACAGAATGTCTAACCATAGAGGGTAAAGATTATATGTTGAACAAACTGCAAAATGACTGCAGAGGGAATTCTAATCAATTTGTCCATGTAAATAGCTGGGTTTTTATATATATATAGATCTTATATATATATATATATATATTTATCTATATTATATATATATATATATAAGTGGGTACGGAAAGTATTCAGACCCCTTAAATTTTTCACTCTTTGTTATATTGCAGCCATTTGCTAAAATCATTTAAGGTAATTTTTTTTCCTCATTAATGTACACACAGCACCCATATTGACAGAAAAACACAGAATTGTTGACATTTTGGCAGATGTATAAAAAGAAAAACTGAAATATCACATGGTCCTAAGTCTTCAGACCCTTTGCTGTGACACTCATAAATTTAACTCAGGTGCTGTCCATTTCTTTGATCATCCTTGAGATGGTTCTACACACCTTCATTTGAGTCCAACTGTGTCTGATTATACTGATTGGACTTGATTAGAAAATCCACACACCTGTCTATATAAGACCTTACAGCTCACAGAGCATGTCAGAGCAAATGAGAATCATGAGGTCAAAGGAACTGCCTGAAGAGCTCAGAGACAGAATTGTGGCAAGGCACAGATCTGGCCAAGGTTACAAAAAACATTCTGCTGACTTAAGGTTCCTAAAGAGCACAGTGGCCTCCATAGGACTAAATGGAAGACGTTTGGGACAACCAGAACCCTTCCTAGAGCGGGCCGTCGGCCAAACTGAGCTAGCGGGGAGAAGAGCCTTGGTGAGAGAGGTAAAGAAGAACCCAAAGATCACTGTGGCTGAACTCCAGAGATGCAGTCGGGAGATGGGAGAAAGTTGTAGAAAGTCAACCATCACTGCAGCCCTCCACCAGTCGGGGCTTTATGGCAGAGTGGCCCGACGGAAGCCTCTCCTCAGTGCAAGACACATGAAAGCCCACATGGAGGACTCCAAGATGGTGCGAAATAAGATTCTCTGGTCTGATGAGACCAAGATAGGACTTTTTGGCCTTAATTCTAAGCGGTAGGTGTGGAGAAAACCAGGCACTGCTCATCACGTGCCAATACAGTCCCAACAGTGAAGCATGGTGGTGGCGGCATCATGCTGTGGGGGTGTTTTTCAGCTGCAGGGGACAGGACGACTGGTTACAAACGAGGGAAAGATGAATGCAGCCAAGTACAGGGATATCCTGGATGAAAACCTTCTCCAGAGTTCTCAGGACCTCAGACAGGGCCGAAGGTTTACCTTCCAACAAGACAATGACCCTAAGCACACAGCTAAAATAACGAAGGAGTGGCTTCAAAACAACTCTGTGACTGTTCTTGAATGGCCCAGCCAGAGCCCTGACTTAAAACCCAATTGAGCATCTCTGGAGAGACAAAAAAATGGCTGTCCACCAACGTTTACCATCCCACCTGACAGAACTGGAGAGGATCTGCAGGAGGAATGGCAGAGGATCCCCAAATCAAGGTGTGAAAAACTTGTTGCTTCTTTCCCAAAAAGACTCATGGCTGTATTAGATCAAAAGTGTGCTTCTACTAAATACTGAGCAAAGGGTCTGAATACTTAATAAATCTGCAAAAATGTCAATAATTCTGTGTTTTTCTGTCAATATGGGGTGCTGGGTGTAAATTAATGAGGAAAAAAAAAAAAACTTAAATGATTTTAGAAAATGGCTGCAATATAACAAAGAGTGAAAAATGTAAGGGGTCTGAATACTTTCCGTACCCACTGTATATATATATATATATATAATTAGTGTATTATTCTTCAGATTCTCGCAGGGGTTTGTTACAGGACTGTGGATTTCAGGAGACATTTTATCTTCTCAGTGGTCTGCCTGGATGTTTTCTCTGACTCAAGCGGAGATTTTTCCTAGACCAATCTTGACGCTAGAGAACGAGCCAATTCCACTGACCTCCACAAGTCAGCCAGAACTATAACCCCGCTAATTGGCCAAAACTGTGTTGTCACTTGACTGTCACCTTGACCATTTTGAAGAATGGTTGCATGCAGGACCATTTAGACCTCAATTTTGGCTACAGATTTATGAGATACGAACTGAAGGCAGTTCAGAACCGGGAGAACTCTAACAGATCCTTTTTTTGTATTCTTCAGTGGATAAGATATGAACAGAAAGAGAGAATGATGGAAAAAAAAATTGTTCTTCATATGAGTCTAGGCTTGTGTTGGTGCGCTTATATAACGTACCTTTTAACGATAACATTTCAATCTAGTTTTGTCCCCCAATAAACCACAGCAAAAAATATTATAATAGAAATATATATTTTTAAAATGTATTATTATTTTACAATATGTTATATTATACTATATGTTTTATCAGAACATTTGGAAATGGGCAGTAACTTAAGGCAGTAAGACAGAAAATGTATTTGTTATGCTAACTATGGCTTGCTATTTGTCATATACCATTATCAAACAAACACTGTTATCAAACACTTTGACTGGCTAGCAAGAATGAATCAACACAATAAGGATAATCACACATTAATAATCAAATTAAACAGAGATAAATTGTGATCCCCTTCAGGAAAACAACAACAACAACAACAAAAGACCTAACATTATCTGATAAAATTACGAAGCATTAATTCTGGACTGATTTTGCTCTGATTTGAATTTGAGTGCTCCCATAACTCAATTAAGCCCTGCTGCAAACACAATAATCAGATAATTTATCGTCTTAACATTTTGGAAATTCAAAGAGCCCTGATGGCTTTATTGTCCTACAATGTGCAGAAGGTGTATAACATTTGGACAAGTGTGATTGAATAGTTGCTGATTACCACTTTGTCTGCCCTCTTGCTGTGCCCCCAGGTGGCACAACTCAATACAGCACATACAGTGGGTACGGAAAGTATTCAGACCCTCTTAAATTTTTCACTCTTTGTTATATTGCAGCCATTTGCTAAAATCATTTAAGTTATTTTTTTTTCCTCATTAATGTACACACAGCACCCTATATTGACAGGAAAACACAGAATTGTTTAAATTTTTGCAGATTTATTAAAAAAGGAAAAACTGAAATATCACATGGTCCAAATATTCAGACCCTTTGCTCAGTATTTAGTAGAAGCACCCTTTTGATCTAATACAGCCATGAGTCTTTTTGGGAAAGATGCAACAAGTTTTTCACACCTGGATTTGGGGATCCTCTGCCATTCCTCCTTGCAGATCCTCTCCAGTTCTGTCAGGTTGGATGGTAAACGTTGGTGGACAGCCATTTTTAGGTCTCTCCAGAGAATGCTCAATTGGGTTTTTTTTTTTTTTTTTAAGGTCAGGGCTCTGGGTGGGGCCATTCAAGAACAGGCACAGAGTTGTTGTGAAGCCACTCCTACGTTATATTAGCTGTGTGCTTAGGGTCATTGTCCTGTTGGAAGGTAAACCTTCGGCCCAGTTAGAGGTCCTGAGCACTCTGGAGAAGGTACTTTCTAGGTCCCTGTACTTGGCCGCATTCATCTTACCCTCGATTGCAACCAGTCGTCCTGTCCCTGCAGCTGAAAAACACCCCCACAGCATGATGCTGCCACCACCATGCTTCACTGTTGGGACTGTATTGGACAGGTGATGAGCAGTGCCTGGTTTTCTCCACAAATACCACTTAGAATTAAGGCCAAAAAAAGTTCTATCTTGGTCTCATCAAACCAGAGAATCTTATTTCTCACTCATATTGGGGTGTCCTCCATGCGGGCTTTCATGTGTTTTGCACTGAGGAGAGGCTTCCGTCGGGGCCACTCTGCCATAAAGCCCCGACTTTTGGAGGGCTGCAGTGATGGTTGACTTTTCTACAACTTTCTCCCATCTCCCGAATGCATCTCTGGAGCTCAGCCACAGTGATCTTTGGGTTCTTCTTTACCTCTCTCACCAAGGCTCTTCTCCCCCAATAGCTCAGTTTGGCCGGACGGCCAGCTCTAGAAAGGGTTCTGGTCGTCCCAAACGTCTTCCATTTAAGGATTATGGAGGCCACTGTGCTCTTAGGAACCTTAAGTGCAGCAGACATTTTTTTGTAACTTTGGCCAGATCTGTGCCTTGCACACAATTCTGTCTCTGAGCTCTTCAGGCAGTTCCTTTGACCTCATGATTTTCATTTGCGCTGACATGCACTGTGAGCTGTTAAGGTCTTATATAGACAGGTGTGTGGCTTTCCTATGGTTTGGTTTTATTAAGTCCAATCAGTATAATCAGACACAGTTGGACTCAAATGAAGGTGTAGAACCATCTCAAGGATGATCAGAAGAAATGGACAGCACCTGAGTTAAATATATGAGTGTCACAGCAAAGGGTCTGAATACTTAGGACAATGTGATATTTCAGTTTTTCTTTTTTAATAAATCTGCAAAAATGTCAACAATTCTGTGTTTTTCTGTCAATATGGGGTGCTGTGTGTACATTAATGAGGAAAAAAAATGAACTTAAATGATTTTAGCAAATGGCTGCAATATAACAAATAGTGAAAAATTTAAGGGGGTCTGAATACTTTCCGTACCCACTGTATATTTACATATGACACTTGTGCTGATAAGAATGGAGAGGAACAGACTTGAAATACGATTTCACTCAGGCTAGAAATTGGAGAACATTTGGGTTTTGACATGTTCCCGCTTCTTCGGTTGGTTTGTGTTACTGATTTTGAGCCCTGATTCAGATTCACTACAATCTAGATCATGTTTAAATGCACCAATACTGTCAATATGAATCAATTCGGCCCAACTGCAGATTCCAAATGAACGGTTTTATGTCCCACAATCTGATGCAAGCATTGCATGTATTCTGCACATGTGAAGTATTTACTGTCAGCATTACCATATCAGTGAGAATCTTGTGAGTCCTGTCAGAGAAAACAACAAAACTGATGTGCTTACCTTGTAACATATCACAAAATACGACAAGAAAACTTTATTTTCATGTGATAACTTTACTTAACAAAAGTCTTGGAAGCTTAACATAAACATTAGCCTATATGGCATCTCTGGATAAGAGTAAAGAGCTAAGATTTGTGGGAGAGAGCTGACTTGCAGTGGTTCAAGGATTTTGAAATGAAAACAATTTTAAAATGACACGGTATGTGTTATTTTGGGCTATGTAATTGTATTTAAAAAATGAAGAACAAAAGAAAAAAGCCCATGTCAACAAAACGGTAAGCTTCCATATGCTGCTATTGCTTCATATATATTAGGTTCCTGCACTGAGTGTTGCATCATTTTAAATGTATTTGGTTTTCATAAGAATACCATAAAAAGTGTTTATTTATTCTGCAAAGAAATAACACAGTATTTATTCTACACTCTACTATATGCTCTGAATTTATATTCACATATTGGCAACGTTGGAGTACAAACAGCATTAAAACGCACTGACTTTCATTTCATGGACAAACAAAAATGGAGACATTTTTCCAAAAAATATATCTTCTTTTGAAGTGTGTGTGTGTGTGTGTGTGTCACTTCATATTTTAAACTCTATCTCACAATTACCTTTTTATGCTGAGGTAGAAAAAGGCTTTCATAGTTAGAAGACTATCAGGCTGAAAGTAAACATTATTTCAGGAGCAATTCTCACAATATTGCATTTAAACACACACCACACACACACACACACACACACACACACACACACACACACACACACCACACACACAATTGGCAGATGTAAATGAGCCTCCCATACAATTGCTTTGTTTTTAATTGTTGCTTAATGTCTTTGAAAACAAGATTTGTTCCAACTCACGAGCATTACTAAAAACCTATTGATTTACTTAATTCATAATGAAATATATCGTCTCATTAGTATCAAGAATCTTGTCCAGATCTGCAGCTGATACTGTGGGTCTTGTAAATAAATAAATTGTAATCTGGATAATGAATTAACATTTGAATAATAAGTAGGACACAACAGGTGATTACAGCAGTAATAGCAGGACATCCAGCGTGTTCAGCAAAGCATTGTGGATTGAAAGTATCGAAAGCTACAGGAATCCAAAATAGGTGACATTTTGGATCAAGAGAAGAGTGTTCATGTGTGATTGACAGGCTGTCAGATTGTTTGCTTATGGTTTGGGAGATATGTCTGCATCATTAGTGTCAGACTGTATTTATAATTAATGGAAGATGATATTGTCAACCTAGGGAGAATATATTGAACATGCCAGCATGAGTCATTAACATTTCTGTTCCATTTTTCAGGAAAAGAAAAACTGAGAGTTAAATGTGTGTATGTATCTACTAAAAGTTTATTTTGTACCAAATTTAAAGTTTAAAGGTCTTCAACAATATAGGCAAAACCTCAGTGATGTATGTCAAAGTTCATCAAGTAAAGCTCTACAAATGCAACATTTTGAAAGGTATTAGCAAAGTTCAAAGGTCGCTTCAGAGGAAACAGAGGAGGTTTACCATTTCAAAAGCAGAGTGAATCAGGTACTCACAAGGGTTTGAGCATTTCAAAGTCTCTTTTGAAGTCTCAGTCTAAAAAGCCTACTAAAACCAGCCAACAGCTGATGGTTTTAGAAACCTTTGCCACTTTTATTAGGACAGTAGAAGTGTTTGTTGCAAGAATACTTACCATTTTCTCACTCCTGGTTTATCCTCACAAAGACTTTTCCCAAAGACTTTTAATAAGTTTGAATCGTAATTCCAACGGTTAATGGAGCAATGCAAATGCTTCTGTTTCCCTCACTGCGAACAGGTGGATGTACGGGAGCGGCGTGTTCTTCCCGGGATTAGTGCCGCTCTTGTTTAACATGAGAGAATGTCACACCCTCACTTTTGGCAAAACAAAATGTCATCTTTGGAGGCGGGGGATTAATTTTGAGATAATTAATCCCTGACATGTGTCATTCCAAGATGTTCCATTCTTTTGAGCTGTCATTAGAATCGCATCACCGTTACATTTTAGAGTTTTCTAACATCAGCATGATATGATATCAATATGATATTACACGTTAGAAAGAGTAAAAGCGAACTTGCTTTAATATCCAGTTTTCTTTCTCACTGAAATAATTCTATGAAACAAAACTATTTTCAACTCGAGCGGAAAATTCGCCTGACGCATTCTCGCGCAAGCCAATCAGCGAAGAGCTTATTGACACGTCCAGTTGTGTCAGAAAATGGAGGAGAGCATGCGTGATGTTTTTATCCCATGAGTAATCTAGAGTGATAACGCAATGCGAATATTCACTTCGCTTTTGGTGTGCACAGCAACCATCTGTAGCAGCGGTTCTCACAAAACAAGTAATTGCATTTAAAAACGTGTGAAATGGGGGAGCCAAAAAATAAATAAATCAATAAAATCCAGAGACGAGTTGTCGTTTTTTTTTTTTTTTTTCTTTTTCTTATTTTTGAACCATTTAACGTGAGCTCCAATGTTTTTGAAAAAGCTACGCAAAAGACAAGAGTGCAACGGTTAAGCATGTCCGACTAGCACATGTAAAAAAAAACAATAAAACGTCTCGGTTACATACGTAACCCTTGTTCCCTGATGGAGGGAACGGAGACGTTATGTCCCCATGCCATATGTCGTTCGACATAACTCGTAGTAACTGACAGATAGGGAACAGCAGCACATTGGGTGCAAAAATATGGAAGCATATTTACATTTACCCAAAGCAACTTACAAGTGAGGACAATAGAAGCGATCAAAATCAACACAAGAGCAATGATATACAAGTGCTATAAAAAGTCTCAGTCTAAGTAAGTTAGCTTAATGCAGTACACATAGCAAGTTTTTTTATTATATAATAAATAAAAATAAAACCGATAGAATGAAAAAGAATATAGCAAGGCTAGTGTTTAGAGTCTCTTGTTGCTTTTGTTAATTGTATAATAAAGCAAAGAAAAACGATAGAATACAAAAAGATTAGAAAGAAAGTATTAGGTATTTTTTTTAAGAATATAATAGAATGAGAGTGCTAGAGTTAGCGGTTAAATGAAGATGGAAGAGATGTGTTTTTAGCCGATTCTTGAAGATAATGAAGGACTCAGCTGCTCGGATTGAGTTGGGCAGGTCATTCCAGCAGGAGGGAACATTTAATTTAAAAGTCTGTAAAAGTGATGTTGTGCTTCTTTGGGATGGCTCAATAAAGTGATGTTCACTTGGAGAACGCAAGCTTCTAGAGGGCACATAAGTCTGAATTAATGAATTTAAGTAAAGGGGTGTAGAGCCAGTTGTGGTTTTGTAGGCAAACATCAATGCCTTGAATTTTAATGCAAGCAGCTAATGGTAGCCAGTGCAAATTTATGAACAGAGGCGTGACATGCGTTCTTTTCGGCTCATTAAAAATTAATATTGCTGCCGCATTCTGGATTAATTGTAAAGGTTTGATAGAACTGGCTGGAAGACCTGCCAAGAGAGCATTGCAATAGTCCAGCCTGGACATAACAAGAGCTTGAACAAGGAGTTGTGAAGCATGTTCTGAAAAGAAAGGGCCTGATATCTTTGTTGAATAAAGCAAATCTGCAGGACCAGGAATTTTTAGCAATGTGGTCTGAGAAAGTCACCTGACCATAAATTATAACTCCAAGGTTTCTGGCTGTTTTGAAGGAGTTATGGTTGATGAGCACAACTGGATGGTGAAATTTTGATAAAGCGATGGGTTTGCCAAGGGTCCTTGGCGAGGTTGAGTTTACGGTTATGGTCTTCATCCGAAATAACTTGTCTGTCAGACAGGCTGCAATGCGAGCAGCTACAGTCGGATCATCTGGTTGGAATGAGAATTAGAGTTGAGTGTCATCAGCATAGCAGTGTTATGAAAAGCCATGTTTCTGAATGACAAAACCATGCCATGTATGCCATGTTGACAGAGAAAAGAATTGGTCCAAGAACTGAGCCCTGAGGCACCCCAGTAGTTAGATGTTGCAAATTGGACACCTCACCTCTCCAAGATACCTTGAAGGACCTATCTGAGAGATAAGACTTAAACCACTGGAGTGTGGTTCCTGAGATGCCCTTTGCCAATAGGGTTGACAGGAGGATCTGATGGTTAACCGTGTCAAAAGCAGCGGACTGATCCAGATAAGTATTGAAGATTTGGAATCAACTCTTGCCAGTCTTAGGGCTTCAACAACTGAGAGCAAGGCATTTAACTCGGTTAAATGTCTACTTCTGAAACCAGACTGGTTGCTGTCAAGGAGGTTATTCTGTGTGAGAAAGGCAGAGACTTGGTTGAACACAGTTTGTTCAAGTGTTTTTGCAATGAAAGGAAGAAGGGAAACCGGTCTGTAGTTCTCTAAAAGAGATGGGTTAAGGGTGGGTTTCTTAAGTAGTGGGGTTATACAAGCCTGTCTAAATGCTGAGGGAAAAACACCAGTGTGATGGGATATGTTAATGATGTGAGTGAGTGTAGGTACAACTACAGGAGAAATGGCTTGAAGGAGATGAGATGGAATAGGATCAAGTGGACAAGTAGTAGGATGATTAGAAAGGATGAGTTTGGAGACTTCTGCCTCAGAGAGTGAAGAGAAGGATGTGAATGAGTGTATGTTTGCTGGTAAGATGTGCTTGACAGATTGTGGTGTGGAAAATTGTGCACTGATGTTTTTAATGTTATTAATGAAAAATGTGGCAAAGTCGTCAACTATTTATTAGCTACACGGTACAACTTTTGTGTATTTACAGTAAAATACTGGCAGCTGTGTTGCCAGCCACATTCTGTATTTTTACAGGACTACTACTGTAAACAACATTTACAGTTCTGTACTGTAATTACCAAATACAGTATTATACTGCTATATAACTTATTTTTTACAGTATTAGACTGTGTTATTTACAGGGAATACTGTAATTCCTTCTTTTCATTCCGTACTCTTAGATTTACAAAATTAAAAATATTATACTTTTTCATAACAGTAGTCACAACAGAAAAGAGAAAACAACATTATCTGAGTTTTAAAACATTTATTTATTTTTGAAGAAAAGACCAGAAAATTGCCTTATATGAACATATTGGCTGAAGGGGCCAGCTGATTATTAATTTTTGTATATTAATATATATATATAATATGATATAATATATATAGATATAGATAATCTATATATAACACGTAAAATGCAATTAACAATCAGCAAGTAATTCACAATACAGTAATCTTATTTGTGACCCTCTAGCACAAAACCAGTCTTAAGTCGCTGTATTTGTAGCAATAGCCAAAAATATTTTGTATGGGTCAAAATTATCGATTTTTTCTTTTATGCCTAAAATCATTAAGACATTAAGTAAAGATCATTTTTCCATGAAGATATTTTGTAAATTCCTACTGTAAATATATCAAAACTTAAATTTTTGATTAGTAATATGCATTGCTAAGGACTTCATTTGAACAACTTTAAAATGATTTTCTCAATATTTAGATTTTTTTGAGCTTGCCTGAGTTGTGTTGGTCGAGGTTTCGCTGATGGGCATGTGGGCCCATTGCTCAAGCCAACGTTGTCTGGCTACTTCTGGGGTGTAGACTGGTTTTAAGGGATGCTCCTCCCTTGGATGGGTCTGATGCTGTGTTGTGTTGGGCAAGGAGTCAGAAGTTTGTCCTTCGCAGTACTCCTTAGTTGAGTTTTGTTCAAAAAGCTCTTTTGCAAGTGTCAGCAGCTCCTGTAACCCAGAAGTAGGCGTGTCCAGCTGTCCTTGTGTAGCCTCCGTTCGACACCTGTGTGAAGGGTGTGGAGGAGGATGTTGTGGTGGACTGCTGTTGGACATACCGTGGTGTTTGCAGGATGAGGACGCCTTTTTCCATGGCTTTTCCCAGTGGTTGGTCTGGAACCTGGGTCTGTTGCCATGGTGATGGCTCTGTCCTCTTCTGGCTAGTGGCTTTCTGTAGAAGGGTTTTGCATTTTGGCAATGCTGGGTGCCTTCTGGTGCCAGCTTTGTATTCTGAGTTGTGAAGTTCAGAATCAACAGTGATCAGTCCATGTTCAGACTCTGGGTCTGAGAATTCCTTTATGATGGCTTGTTTAAGCTGCTGGTGAGGCTGCAGGATCAGTTTCTTTGATGTCCTCAGGGTCTCTGCAGTATTTAGGTTGCCAGATGTATTGTCTCTGGCCAGCTCGTTGGGGTCTGTGGGGTCACACGGTGTGTGTGTCTGCAGTGATCCTCTGGAAAGGTCCCTGCCCCACCCCCTTGTGGCTGTAAATAAATGTAAATAAATGCAATAAAATTAAAAAAAAAGTAGAATAAAGTCAAAACAAAAAAAAATAAACAATAAAAACCAAGTATGTGGGAGGGACCGGCCGAACTGATCCAAAGAGAGTGATGGCATCAACAGAATTACACCAGAGTGACGGGATAGAGAGAGAGAAGAGCGAGAGAGAGAGAGAGAGAGAGAGAGAGGGATGATTTAGAAAGTCACTTACACGCCTATCTAGCGTTAGTCAGCTTAACAGCTAACAGTTGATGTAAAGGGCTTAGCTTAAGAGTTAGCGTTGGTTACACGCAGTTCTTTGTTTACACACAGGTCTGTGAAGTGGGTGCTGTTGTCAGATTAACCGGAAGAGTCTGCTCACACTTCCGGGGTCACGTGTTGCTAGGAGACCAATGCAAACTCACACCAGGTGCAAGGGGAGCAGAACTTGCACTGCTGTGAGCATGCATGGGAAACACATGGCGGTCATAACGTCCGTTATGACATTCCCTACAAATTCATTCATCAATCAAAACAGCACATTCACTTCACAGTCAATGGTGGATTCGTAGTTAGCTACGCTAGATTAACACCATTAATTTTACGTAAATTTTTCAAATGAGCGAGTCATAATGAAATAAAATGATACGTAACACATAATAAGACCTTAAATTAATGAAAAGAGGAGTATCGCTCAGATCACCTACACAGTGCTGAAAAAGGGGATTTCTTCGCCCAAGATCAGACCGATTTATTCTGGTACCATTTATATGGGCTGCTAATCTGAGATTTACCCGTCAGAAAAGGCGTACCCTCTACTAACAACAGAAATTAGGAGTTCTTCGCTAAAGTCAGGTTAGTTTCTTATCGTACGCTTTAAACACATTATATCACTGAAAACTTTCTACTGCTGGTAGGAAGGCACATTCAAACCATAATTTTATCTGGTTTTGATCAGGAAATGGTATGCGCATGGAGAAGAAGTTACTAAAATTTTCCATGAGCGATTCATGCATACAATGATACATAACACATAATAGGGCCTTAAATCAGTGAAATGAGGAGCATCGCTCAGATCACCTACACAGTGCTGAAAAAGGGGATTTCTTCGCCCAAGATCAGACCGATTTATTCTGGTACCATTTATATGAGCTGATAATCCCGAGATTTCGTCGTCAGAAGACCCCTATGCTCCCTAAGGACAGAAATGAGAGTTTTCTTTTCTTCGCTAAACAGGTTAGTTCTTATCGTACGCTTTTAACAATTAGAGCACTGAAAATGTTTCTCCTGCTTGTAGGAAGGCGCATTCAAGCTATAATTTTATCTGGTTTTGATCAGGAATTGGTATGCGCATGGATAAGAAGTTACTAAGACTTATGAGACAGACACATAAGATTGATTCAGTAACCCAGTGGTCTGCTTGCAAGCAATGTTTAAAACGACGCCACCGTTCTAAATTACTGCTAGTACTGCATAAAGTAGGAACTATTATTTTCCTGGCCATGTGAATGCTGGGATTTTTCTGGCTAGCTTGTCAAGGTCTCTGGGGGTCACATCATGCGCTGCTGCAGGGATGCTTGGAAGGGACCCCCTCCTCCCTGTGGTTGCTGGAGGTATTATGGTTCTGTCTGCTGAGTTGTTAAGCAGAAAGTGTTGGCTCCCCCTTCCACCCTATAAGAGTACCTGAGTTATCTTTGGATCATGTCAAGTTTGTCTTGAGGGTTGTTCAGCTGCTGGATCAGAGTATCTTGAAGTCTATTGATTTCCTCCTATAACTCCATTCTGCTGGGGTCCTTGTGGGCTACCGCCGTGATCTGTTGCTTGAGATCATTTACCTCCTGTTTCAGACCCATGAGGTTGTGGGCCATGAAGATGATTATCTTGGTGAGCTTTTTGTAGCCATAACGCTCGCTTGAGTCATGAGTCTGTGGTACTCTTCTCTCTGTGTCCAGTTGCTTTCGGCTCAGTATGTGGTCGTCGGCCCTGGGTAGGGGGTTTTCCTCACGACGCCTGGCCAGCCCTCTTTGTTTTGCATTCTGGGCAGTTAGTCTGAGCATCTGCAACATTTTGGCAAACTTGTGTTGAGAGTAAGGGCTAGAGACTACTACAAAATCAAAACAGAGTGTGGAGCTAGGTTTTGCCAGGTGTGCTTAGCTGAAGTATTAGGTTATTATCTTAGCTGTGAATGCTAAGATAGGTTTGGGTCAGCATATGTTTGCTGAAAAGGGCATAAACAGGGTTTTGATTGATGACTTAAGACTACTCTTATTGTCAATTTATCACTCAGAATTTACTGACGGTTCCCAAAAAGGCTCAATCTCTTTGGGATGGGAAGGAAAAAAGGAAAGGAGAGCATTTCTATTCAGATTATTCTTATTATCTGGTGCTCAGGATGATAGTTATGCCCTAGTGTTTGTCTAGATGACTTGTGTAACAGGGTCATAAAATTAGGGCACATGTTGAAAATAAACAAATCAAAAATAAAAGTGTCTCTGGTTCCTTTTGAGGTTCAGAGAGAACATCAAGGGGGCATAACAAGTAAATGGATTTAAAATTAGCTGACTGCTATTACTAAAACAGGGTATTCAATCTGGTATTGGGAACAATCAGTAGCACTCGTGATTAACTGATTTGTTTTGGGCAACACACCATGTCTGGTCACGGCTGCTGCGTGTTCAGCTCCCATGCCGTTACCATGCCATGTGTGTGCCCCGCCCTCCGTAGCGCGTTATTCACTGTGCCACTAAAAGCACCCAACAACTTAATGATTCTTCTCTAGATAGACAGTTAAAATGTAATTAAATTTAGATTTAATTAACTAGTAACTGAGCAATAGCATTCAGGAAGGATACATCTAAGATAGTTAAATTCGCTGAGACGAATTGAAGATTGAGAAACATAGAAAAAGAAGAAAAAGAAGGAAGAGAAAAGGAAAAATCAGAAACCAGGGATTAGGTTAAATTCAAATTACTTCACACTGCATACACACATGCTGTATTTAAAAGCTTCAATTAAAGAGTGCTAACCCCTAATTGTTAAAGCTATTTGGTAGCTTAGCCTAAGATGAAACTATGCTAAGTCGTGTTAGCTTAGCCGCTTAAGGTGGTTTGTTTACAACATGGCGTCGCCAGGTGACGCGTGTGCTATGTGGAGTTAGCGCTTCCTGTGACAAGTTGTTGTCACGGTAACCAATGCATGCCAGTGCAATTCAAGTAGTTTAATGTCTGTCTATGTTAAACATTCACAGTTTTAGAACGTGGTGCTTTCCGTCCTTCAAGAGTTGTTGCATTAAATAAGCACTTCTGTGAGTGCTTCTCTAATTTAACAATAAACTTCTTGCACTTGTTTAAAGAATAACAAAATGGGTTTACTGTAAGTTAAAGCCTGTTTAAACATATATGTAGTTATGTGTGCCTCACACATGAATACTAAAGTACAGTATTACACCTTTAATTTCACTCAGCGAGTGAAACACAGTAATGACCACCAGGTTGCTAGGCTTGTATATATACAGTCAAAGTGTAGATGAATTGCTTCAATCTAATTATAAACTATAAGGCCTTTATGCTGTAGAAAGAGGAGCAACACTCAAATCTACCTTGATATAACTGTACTGAGATTTCTTCTTCAAAGAAACAATTCAAACAATACTGCAATTTTGTGATTTCTTCACTAAAGCATTATTCATTATGGTACAGTTTGGACATGCCGCTGAGCTGAGATTCAGACTTATGCTTTGTCAGAACAGATTTATGCTTTATTTCTGAAATTAGGGTTTCTTTGCTAAAGTCAGATTAACCTTACACTGATACCATTAAGCATGAAATACATAAAGACTCTTTCAATCATAATAGTGGTACCAATTCAAGCCCCTATTTTATCTGCATTTAAACAAGCCAGCAAATAGGGACACAACAGCGTATCTCAAGTCACGCACACACTTTTAGGTTGACATTGTTTAAAACTCATAACTTTTGTTTTATCATGCCCACATTCTCTCCACCAATCTCTGTAGCGAATCAGCTCATGGGGACATATGAATAATTAATCATAACTAGTTATAATTAATTATAAATATTTAGATCCGCTGTAGATATTTAGCTGACCTCTCAGGGTCAACTGTCTGTCAATTCTAAGAACGTTAATTTCCTGGTTAAAGGAAATAACTTTCTTACTGTACAATTCTACAAAGAGCTTGTAGCATAAATCTGCATGATTAAGTGACTCCAGTTATGAGCAAACAATGAACAACGTCAAGTGTGATACAAATAAGACTTTATTAACTACATAAACACTTAAACCAGTCTAACGATACACCTAACCACTTAAACTGATCTAACATACACATACACACACACACACAGTTGGTATAGGAAAGGGTTAAAGCTTAACGCAGTAAAGAGAAGAGAAATAAGAATATGAAACTATGGTACCATTTGATATTCAGCAGATTTACACCTGAAGGAAACATCAGGTTAGCTTAGTTCAAACACACCTTTGTAAAAAGGTGCAAATGATACCTAATGTATCAATTAATAAGGCTAAGTTTGATACTTGCATGTCTCGTCTTTCTGAAAGAAAGGCTTGATGCAGTCTGAAGGCTCGCGTGGATCTTTGCTGTTGGTTGATGAAAAAGAATCAGTTTTAGTCAGATAATCTTGTTGAATGGAAAAGTCAAGGCCGAAGCCTGGCACGTACTTAGGGGGTTGCAGAAGCGTTCTAGCTCATGTCTTCATCTTAGAATCTAACCGAACCACCGACTCTGGGCGGGTCCCTGGTGTGGGCCTTTAAGGTTGGAGAATAGTCACGCCTCTCAAGGTGGGCTTGTTCAATGAGAAAGAAAGAAATTCCAAGTGGGAGTTTGCAATTGCTGGAGGGTTTTACAACCCTTTGTCTCCAAGCATGGTAATTTGCCTATGTAATTTGCTTGGGGTGTTGATGAAAGATATTAGGTCTTAACACTAATATGTTGCAAAAGTATAAACAACATATACACTCTCTTAATTAGATCATCCATTACGCATTCATAGTGTAAACCACATGGTATATTGGAAGGTTACATGAATGAATGGGTTCTATCATAAGCATGGATAAATAGTCTCCATACACCAGATAATGATACAAACAGCAATACATACACAATGACATTAAGGATATGTGTGTTCATTCAAAGAAGGGTTTTCCTATTAATTAATTAGAGAAGAGTCAGTTTTTCACTGTGCACTGTGGATTTCCTATGAAAATTGTAGTGAGAGGGGTGACTCTCAACATGCCATTAGGTCGTAAAATGTATCTGTGTCAGGGTTGCCATGGTAACCAGGGTCCTGGGCCTTGTTCACAGACATCCTGGCACCCAGTATAGTTGTTGGGTGAGGGGTCTGTGATTTTTTGTTAATCTAATGAATAACTGATTGTTAAATCAAATGAAAAATTGTGTGTTTGATTGGTCCAGACGCTACACTTGCAATGTGATTACATGACTACATGATAATGTTAAATATGCAAGTTATCATTTAGCTCTATAATCAACTGTATAAAATGTTTGTGAAAAAAATACTTAAGTCCTTTACAAATACTGTCAAGACAAGTTAGTGACAATTCACTCTGTCATATATATCAATGGCAAATATGCTAGTCGAACCTCAGTCGCAAGGGTGCATGCCACCTCTTCCTGATACTGGAGGTTGAAATCATATAATAATAATACAAACAGCACTGCAAGGCCAGAGACTAAGTTGGGCTGTGCTCCTTCACGCACAACTTGACCTTCCATGCTCAACATCTAGTGCTGGTTACTTAGAAATTGACATGAAAATAAAAAAGATATAAAAAATACTTAAAATAAACTATTGTGGTTTCTATTGTGGTTCTGTTTAGTTGTCTATACATAATTAAACTAACTCTGAAATTTGTGCAGGGAAATCCCATTTACAGGGTTCACCATTTCATTTATTTTAGCCAAAGCAACATTTTTTGGGTAGTGTTCATCTCTAGGGTGCAGTACTGTTTTCTTGAAATTGATCTTAAATTAATTTGATCATTGATAATATTTTGCAGACTGCATAGAGATGAGAGACAGAGATGAACATCCTAGGGATAGTTTATCAAAAATGAAAATCACATCATTTACTCACCTGGTGTTGTTCTAATGCAGTATGCTGATCTTTCTTTTTTGGACCACAAAAGGAGAAATTTACAAAAAATATGTCACACACACTCGTCCATACCACAGCAGTGAAGAGCGACCAGCACCAAGCTTTGAAAAATATGCAAAAGTATCACAGAATGATCCCATGCAACACGTATCTATTATTCCAAGTTTTCTGGTGGTATATGATAGGATTTGGTGAAAAACAAACCAAAATTTAACGTATTATTTAATGAAAGTCCTGACCTTGGCTGTTGGTCTTTTATGCACGACTGTGTGTTAATGACATTCTATTAGTGTCACAGTTCTTTTCGATTCACCCATAAAAAGCACACAAAAGAAATCAAGATGAATAAAAATTTAATATGCAATATATCTCCTAGAAATCCCCAAAAAATATCTGTGTACTTTCTTCACGGAGTATATCCAGACTGGAACATTGGTTGTCAGATGACAGGAAGACTGACTTCTTGAGTGATGACTTCTTGAGATGAACACAACAGCTATAATCACCTCAGAAAAGAAAGTACTTGGATTGTATTTTAATGTCTCTTTCTAATTAATCTTTATTTCCCACAACTTTTGTACAGTCGTGGCCAAAAGTATTGGCAGTGACATAGATTTTGTGTTTTGCAAAATTTGCTGCTTAAGCTGTTGTGGTGTGTTCATTCACATTGTTTCTAGATTATGTCACTGCCAATACTTGTAGAAATAATGTGAATGAACACCACAACAGCTTAAGTAGCAAATTTTGCAGACTATAGATGTTAACTATATAATAATAGGATCTCATGAATGCACAGTCGAGCACAAAAGACCAACGTCAGGGTCAGAATTTTCATTAACCAATATATTAAAATTACGGTTTGTTTTTCACCAAACCATATCATATTCCCCCAGAACACTTGGAATATATGACACATGTCGCATGGGAAGATTCTGTGATAGTATTGTATTTTTTGTAAATCTTGATGCTGGTCACTATCACTGCCATTATATGGACAAGCGTGAGCAGGCTTTTTTTTATTATTATTTTTTTTTTTATTCTCCTTTAGTGGTCCAAAAAACAAAGAAGGTCATACGGCATTAGAACAACACCAGGGTGCGAAATATGGAAGCATATGGGTTGCAAAATTCAATTTGAAATGTAATATGCAAAATGGCAATGCAATATATAAAATGGCAATGTCATTTTATCATTTATCATTTAAATGTTGTTTTTCCTAAATGCATTTAGACTTATGTGTAGGACACTTGGGATTATATTTTCATCATAATACTGCGTGATAATTGTAGCAAAATGCAGTGACAATTTCAGAATGCATTCTGAGCCAAAGGTGCAGAAAAAGGGTAGCAAAATGGTGATTTAAATGTCTTTTATTTTTCTTAAATGCATTGACACTTACATATAAGACGTTTCAATAGCATTTTCATTTAATATATATTATTAATTAATAAATCTATATAATAGTTTCGTTAGCTATTTATATTTATATAAAAATTTTAGATAATACAACCTGAAACTGTGTGTGATCAGTTCCCTACACACTCAAACTGCTTATACATTTTATTATTTTGCAATAACTTACAAATAAATTACTAGTCTTTAAACTATCACTCCGTTTAAGTTTGGCTACTGTTGTTTTTGTTGTAGTCTGGTTACATCATTTGCAAGTTCATTCTCTCATAGAATTTAATGGGATAATTTACTCAAAATGAATATTTGCTGTTAATTTTCTCACCCTCAGATCATCCAAGATATAGGTGACTTTTACATGAATATATAAATGAACCGGTGAATCGGTTATTTGACCCGGTTAATTGAAACAAACTGTAAACAACCAGTGCGCAGAAAATAATCAGATTTCCCCATTTGCCTGAGGCTATGGATTACAGGTAATACTGTTATAAATAAAGTTTGGTTTCTTGCACAAATGTATTGTTTCACTTCATAAGACGTCAATATATCATCAGGAGCCTTGGGTATTAATTTTGTGTTGCCTGTATGCTTTTACTGACTCTCAAAGTGACGACAGCCGCTGACTTGCATTTTATGGATCATGGTCTTCTTTAATGTTCGGCTGAAAAAAAAAAAGTCATCTACATCATAGATGGCCTGAGGGCAAGTACATTAACAGCAAATGTTAATTTTTTGTGTGAAATATTCCTTTAAGCAAACAGTATTTTCCAGAAACCAAGTCTGCTGAAAAAAAATAGTGGTCACTTTTGTTATCTATAGTCATTCAGCAAAGGTCCATACATCTAAAGATCCTGTGAAAGATTTATAAACACACTAATATCAAAAGTAGGATCCAACATGGCATATTCCAACAATAATATGTCCTTCAGATAGGATCAGAGATCAGCGATAAGAAGCAGCTGGCATATGGCGCGAGGAATTCTGACAGGACGTATTTAGCTAAAGTCCTAATTTTATCATCTCTCTCTCTCTCTCTCTCTCTCTCTCGCTCTCTCTCTCTCTCTCTGTGACACAAATATGCAATCACATACACAAATCTATAACACTAAATACTAATCTGCCCATCTATCTGTAATCTTACTTTGACAAATGTGAAGGAAATTGTGTCCTTTTTTAATGGCAAAGCTGATATTTTTACTCCCATCATTCTGTGGCGCGGATTTTCTTTTGACCCGGCAGCAGGCCCCACAGGGAGTGAAGCTCCTCTCAGGTTCAGAGAGTGAAATTCAGAAGAAAGTGCAGCACATTTACAATGATCTTAAACAGTGTTGAGGAGTAACTAGCTGAAAATAGTGACACTACTTAACTATGCATTTTAAGACAATGCTTTTTGTTGTTATGCCTGGTTGAAAGTAGTGTTTCTAGTTTTCTAGTAAGAATCTATTGCCAACCCAACCCTTGTTTTTTTTGCAGTTGGTTTATAAGGACATAGTCATCAAAGAGTCAGATTTATTTTGGTGTGTTGATTCATTTTAAATGATTCATTAAAATGATTAATGGATTGAAAGTCCCTGATTGACGTTGTAGGTGTTTTTGGAAGCAAAATATGCATTTATGTAAATGCTGCTGATGTTTTTAACTCCTTGAAAATAACAGCTTATAAATTACAGTGCAACATATTGTAGTCATTTAGTTGTTTTGGTGTTGTTTAACTTGTAGTAGTTTATCTAGTTTAAATTATGAGTAGGTTTTCGTTTGGCAACCAAAGTTTCAAGGCAGGGGCCACTTGCGCTTTTAGGGGGCACACTTTTAAAATTAATTGAATTAATTAACCTACTTTCGGTATTATTCATTCAGTAATTTTTCACCATATGTCATGTATCACTGCAATCTCTAGAAGTAAGCTATAACTATTTAAACTCAAATGAATGTGTCATCATGTTTCATTTTTCTGACAAATAATTTTGTATTGTAGTGTCAGGGGAGTCATGCACTCATTATTTTTGTGTGGGCACGAGTGAAGGGGGGTTGAGGGGAGGCCTCGTCATGGAACACACAGCAGCCACGATAGCACTTTATAACTGATATAGGCTTATGTTTTATTTATGTTTTCCTTTTTATTCGAAATATTCCCAAACGTGTTAACTACATCATGAAATATCTTGATTCTGAATTATGTGTAAGTAAATGCATTTTGCACCTTTATAGATTATGTTAGTTGAGCTATAGTCTAATGGGAGATGGGCAAAGTAGCCTAATAGTGTAATCTATTAACTATGCATAAAAACCTGTATTTTTACTTAAGTAACAGATATGTGTGTCATGCCATAACATATATTTTTTAATATGACTGACTTTGTATTTAATGTGAATTTAATAAAAACATCGTAAGTTACTGTGACAAGTGGCGCAGGTGTCGTGCACTATCACTTAGTCCCCCAGCCTCGCTCCGGTTCCCACGGCTCTTGGCCCGGCCCCCACTCGCACAGTTACTAATTATGGTAACACTTTACGGTAAGGGTACATGAATTACCATGAATGCATGCATAAATTAATGTTTGAATGATGTATTATTTCATCCATTAGTATATCCTGAATTATCAGGAACTAACATGAGTTCAAAGTCTTTCATTCATGACTTCATGGATGAACAACACCTTAATTAAGACATTAAGTAAGGTGAGTACATCTTCATGATTTATGATTTATTACGCATTATCAGGATGTTTTCTTTGTTCACAAAAACAAGGTCTTTACTATCCGTTGTGGATAAAGCTATGCTTATGGTACATGATTAAAAAAAAGCATTATTTCGTGCATCTAAGACTGCTTTAATTATTAAAGGAATACACAAAAATCCACATTACCTCATGCATGCATACTGGCTAGAACAGTATATCAATTAATGTGAGAACTAATGTTTTTCATTAAATATGATATGAGTTGTCAAGCATGTTCATATCTTCTTCATAGTAGCCTGCAGGTAAATGGACAGACCCCAACATTGGCCAATCACAGCACATAGTATGTAAATTCTGTAGTCATCATAAACTAAGCATTAGCTTCTCATGATTTCATCATGTGTGTTGCCCCTCAACTAAAGTGTTGCTTCATAGCCCTAACATTAAAGGGGTGGTTCACTGGTTTTTTTCTAGGCTTGATTGTATTTATTGGGTGCAGTATAACATTTGTTAATGCTTCGTTTAAAAAAAAAAAGCATTATTTTTCACATAATTTATCTTTATTCCACACAGCTCTGTCCCTTCTCTGTGAAACGGGCTGATCTTTTCCTGTTTTTATGAAGCCCCGCCCTCAGAAATAGGCAATGGGCACTGATTGGTTAGCTAGCCCAGTGTGTTGTGATTGGCTAAACCGCCAGTGCGCGTCTAAATGTCTCGCCTCAGAATGCGCTCCAGTTGTATTGTAAACAATGGCATCATCAATATTGCTTATCATTTTGAGCCCGATTGAGAAGCAGAGGATATTATTGAAGAGATCGTTGCAGAACCTCTGCAGCACGGGCTTTTTAATGGTAGCCTATGTTTTTTTTTTGTTCGTTGTTGACTTGTCCTCATACTTTTAGATACACTGTGGTTAATGCTACTGCTTCTGTTAGATTTTAATATACGGTTCTATCCTGATTAAGGCTTTAATACAGCAACCGCATGCGCGTCCATGTTTAATGCTTCTCATAACTATGTGAAAAATAAGTGTATAATGGGAAAAAGGAAATTTCCGGAGCTAGCTGAAGAGAGATAGCGAGAGAGAGATGCGAGCGTGTGCAGACAGGGGACGCGAGGAACAGATCAAAGGGCGAACCGCTGCTTTTTGAACATTGATTTTGAAACTTGTGAGTCCATTAGAATCTTTAGAAGACAGAATCGCAATTCATATTTGAATATATTTTTATGTGCACCTCTAGTTTTCTCTTCTTCTTCTCTACAGCAGCGCAGCATGGCCTCGCCCCCTTTGCTGATTTTTCCCGAGAGGGGGGTTTTGTTGTAGTCCCCACCAGCCATTTTTTGTAGGCATTAAACTGCCAGAAATTAAAAGACGATATCTCCGTTTGCATAACTTTAACGTTTGCCGTAACTTTGCAGACATCGTTTATGCTCAAACAGCAACATTACAAACTAACTAAAGTTAAAAAAGTGAAATCGCAATCAACCCCCCCTTTAAGTGCATGTAAGGAGCAACGCCCCTGCTTGCTCACACAACCCCGCGGACATATGTGTATTTAGCAGCTGGTGATGTTTTACTTTTTTCCATTACTGCCACCCACAGGACAAACTGTGCATTGAACCCAAAATTGTTTGGTGTGATACAATTCCAAATTTAGGGGGGGGTATAGGTTAGTCTCTGCCACACTTCTGCCTTGAAAGGATCATATTTGAAGCCGCACAAAATTGCATTTTGCACCGCGCGATCTGAGTTTTGTGGAAAAATGATATTTTTGCAAAGAAAGAAAACGTTTTTGAAAACGCACTAAATAAATTTTGCTGGTAAATAAGTTTTTTGAATTTGTGCGACCTTCTCTTTTTGCGCGTGCAACTTTCACTAGCTTGCCTCCCTTTGATGCCCCCATGATCTCCTAAAAATGCATACGGCGCCACTTGCTCCCACAACCCCGCATTACAATTGCCATAAATTCAGCCGATCAGAGCCAGAGGCTGCTAAATTCTGAATTGGCTGCCTTGACAACCATCACAACAGTCCTTGCATTGCTGATGACGGAAGAGTGGACATAAAGTGCATGCACAATTATTATGCACGTTGATATTCTGATTATATTTTTTTCCAAGCACATTTTACCAATTCTCATCATCAATCTTAATAACCACTATTACTGTATGTTTTCCTCTTCTGCTGTCGAGGTAATGCAATGAATGTTGTGATTGGTTGTCAAGGCAGCCAATCGGAATTTAGCAACCTCATCTCTGATTGGCTGGAATTATGGCACAATGTAATGCTGGGTTGTGTTGAGCAAGTGAGCTGTTGGCATTTAGCGAGCACTGAGGGCGGGCATCAGGTGAGCAAGCTAGTGAAGCATAGCACGCGCAAAAGAGAAGGTCTGCACAAATCCAAAAGCTTATTTTAAATGCAAAATTGATTTTCGTGCGCTCTAAATACTTTCTTCTTTGCGAGACAAACATTTTCTCCACAAAACTCAGTTTGCGCGTGTGCAAAACACACTTTTCCACGCAGAATTGTGGCAGAGATGTAATCCCATGGGGCTTGAAATGAGCTTGTTGACCCTCGGCAATCCGTGTATCGTTCGATCATTCGTTTTTTGATTTAATATTGAAAGTAGAAAAATGAGAAAATGGCTCCTTTTTCATTTTTTTGTTTTTTTCCAAAAAATGAAAAACGAGAATTCAGCTTAAATTTTCGTTTTTCGTTCATGGGTGGAAAAATGAATTAACGGCTTGAATATTCGATTTCTACACATGGGCGGGAATTAAATGCCCCTTTCTGCTGATTGGTCAGCCGAAGATCAAACCGTGCCATCATCAGTTCTTCCGCAGTATCACGCAGCAGAATAATAGTCCTTCGCTGCTGCAGTTGTACGGATTAATAACCCATTTTATCAATTTCATATTTTTCTCATCAAACAGACTAATGAATAGCTCGACACAACTCGTACCGGGGCAGAGTCTAGACAGGTCTTTCTTCTGTGTAGACCAGCGATTCTTAAAGTGATTGGGGGTCCGCAAAATAATTTGCTATAGCCTAAAGTATTTCCAGACTGTAAAGTCGCTTTTAATTTCATTTTACATAGGCCTACTGTGATTTATTCCAGAGTGACTTATATGATGCATTTAATGTAAAATAATCTAAATTAAGCCTTTTAAAAGACGAGTATTCCCTGTGGTTCATGTTTGTGGCATGCGCCAGAAAGATGCTCAGCTGATGCAAATAATATAATTTATATCTACACAGAAGAAAGCCCTGTCTAGACAATGCCCCGGTATGAGTTGTGTCGAGCTATTCGTTAGCCTGTTTGTTTGATGAAAAAAGGTGAAATGTAGTTGCAATAAATGTGTTATTAATCCATACAACTGCAGCAGCGGAGGACTATTATTTTGCTGCAGAAGAACTGATGACGGCACGGTTTGATCTTCGGCTGTCCAATCAGCAGAAAGGGGCATTTAATTCCTGCCCACATGTAGAAATCAAATATTCAAGCTGTTTATTAATTTTTCCACCCATGAACGAAAAACGAAAATTTAAGCTGAATTCTTGTTTCTCGTTTTTTGGAAAAAAATGAAAAAACGAAAAAGGAGCCGTTTTCTCATTTTTCTACTTTCAATATTAAATCAAAAAATGAATGATCGAATGATACACAGATTCTCGGCGCCCCCAGACGGCCCCCTGTGTGTGCTAAAGAAAAATTTATTTTATTATCAATATGAAATGGTAATGCTGTTGAAATATTCTCTAACATTATAGACATTATATGCTGTCACTTTTCATTTAATGTATCCTTGCTCAATAAAAATATTATGTTCTTAAAAAAATGAATACAAAAATAAAAAATATATATTTTGAATAATTGTAAATATTTCTAAAAGTGTAAAACTACATTAGCTTGCAAACACCTACTTCTTACATCTAAGTTTTTAAGTGTTCTGCTTATGTTGCTGTACTCAACCTGTAATAATTTCTACAGATTTACTGCCACAGAATACATAATTGATTCATGAAACAAGAACATTATAGTTCCTCCTGGTTCCCAGGTAGTGTTTCAGTTATTGTGCTAATAAGTTGATTGTGTGGTAATCCATGCAATCCATTTGAGACTTGTTAGTGTACATTCATTGATTTTTATTGGTTTATGGCTTCCTTCATGGTAATAGTGCAGACTGTCATAAGCAAAGCCTGGTTATCAAACAAGCTCTGTTTCTGCAAAGCATTTTTTGACAAGCAGCAAAAACTGACAAAAGTTTACCAAACATGATGTGTCTTGTGGCACAATTATCCTATTAATTAACTGAATTATGTTATTTGAGGGTGAATGGCTGTGATAGAGCTGGAAATGGCTTGTGTTGACAGATTTGAGTGTTTGTACATTTTTGTGCCAGTAAAACACATTAATGAACGTAAAGAAAATACAATCACTTAACAGTTTAATCACATTTGCTTACAATCACATTGATGTTATTTCTTCCTTTGTCACTCTCTTTCTCTTTTGTCTCACTGTATTTATGGGTAATTAAATGAAATTTGTGGTAATTTAGATGACACTCAGCAAAGCAATGTATTGAATTAAATGAAAATCATGTCATTTAGTTTCATTATGACAGGACTGACATTTAAGTATTTTGAACTGACTGGTTTCAGAATTGAAATATACTGCATTTACACAAGAAAAGACAATTATAAAGTTGTATTATAAATGTTGCCAATTTGCAGGTGTATCTGCTATAAAGTGTTGTCAGCAACATATCATACTTGTAGACTATTGATTTTTTGACTATTTGATATCTGGCTATAGGCTATTAATTTTAATCAAACTGTTCAGTGAAAAACATGCTGCATTGTGTAGAAAATAATACAAGATAATACTGAACTCTGTGGCAAAACCTGAAATGGTCGAAATGCAGAATTGCAGCATCGCAGCATCCAAATACTGTTCGAATAAACTGTATTTAGCACAAATAACAGCATAAGAGCTTCATGAAATCTAGTTTGAATTTGAGAAATTAGTCCTCTTTTGTGTTTCTGATCATGAAAGTAGCCTTTGTCCCATTATTACTGCTACATTATTAGGTCTCTACTGGAACATCCAGGAACAAGCTTCCCCTTTTTCTAGGCTTTTGCAATTTCGATATTCACACTCTCTCTTGCTTTCAGATTTCACCTTCTCAAAACAACACAATTTTCCCTTGCTACCACCCATCTATGTGGTAAATTTGACAACCTTCTCTTCAGACACTGGAGTCCGATGACAGCTATGATTGCCCACGGGTTGAGCTCACAAAAAAAAAACAACCCCACAGGTGCTGCTTTAAAGATGGCTGCACACATCAAATAAGCAAGCAAATGTTTTTGAGTCTTCTTTTGTAAGATGCAAAAAATAAATAAATTAAAAAAGAAAACCCCCCTATTTATATTTGCATTGAAACATACGTTAACTGTCATTTACAAATGGTACTCAATTGGAAATTGCATATGCAGTTCAAATACATAAGACTTAAACGTAGGCCTAAAATGTGTGTGTGTGTGTGTGTTGTTCTCAAAATGTGCCTTTCCACACATTTGAGAGACCTGTTAAAGGGATAATGAATGCAAAATGTAAAATGTGTGTCATTTTTATTTTGGTATAAGCATGCAGTTTTTCCAGCTCAGCTATTCAAATATAGAAACGGCAGCTGTAACTCATCGTCAGGCTATATCTTCAATGACTTCAGCGGTCTATTTATAGCAGAGATCACAACATGAATGTATTTACCACATTGATGTCTTGTATGTCACACTTTTGTTATCAATTGTCTCTGTCCCTGACACATCTCATATTTTAGAATATGTTAAATGCTGTCAGAATCACTTGAGAAGATGAGATGTATTGAAATTGATGCTCCAAACCGGCCTGACAAGTGAAATGAGATGGGAGAAAGTGGGGTGTTCGATCATGTCTTCACTCTAACATAAATTTTCTGACTGGCTGAAATTGTAGATGGATTAGATTTCGGTGTTTATGATGTCAACCTTGATTGTTTACAAGTTATGCATTAAAGTAATATCCATCAGATTGTTGGGCTTGATTGATAATTCACATATTTTGTGCATGCATATTAAATTGAAGGAAGGAAGGAAGAAAGGAAGAAATCACTGGTTACGGTCGACTGTTTGGTTACCAACATTCTTCAGAATATCTTCTTTTTTGTCACACACTAGAAACTCATGCAGGTTTGGGACAACATGAGGGTTAGGAAATGACACAAAACGAGAAAAGTTATTTGAGGAGTAGCTGAGAAAGTACAATACATACTTCTAAGGTAGGCCATCCATGTCACCAACTGTCATATAAAGCTGTTCAAACAATGAATCATAAACATACATTCAAACTTCCCACTGAAGGCCACTGTGTAATGCACACCCTGGTCAGTGCTGACCCATACACCCATACACTTCAATAACAGCCTCTGTGCAAACCTGCATTTCATTTTGATAGGTTCTCAAAACAACCCTTGAAAAGACCACTCAAACTGGGAATGACATGGACCTTTTTAAAAAGTAGCTTTTCATAAATCGTTGGGAACTGACTGGAATTATAGTTAACCGTTAAATATCTGTCCTGCTCCTTTTTATCATTTCACTATGCCGGACGGGACACATTGCTGAACTCGTTAAAGTAGATGGCAATCAAATAAGGATATACATGATAAATATAAGGCAGGCGGCGAATTGCTGAAAATGTCCCCAGTCCTTGAATGTAATGAAGTTTGTTTCTTTCATCAGAACAGATTTGGAGAACTTTAGCATTAAATCACATGCTCACAATGGATCTTCTGCAGTGAATAGGTGCCGTCAAAATAAGTCCAAACAGCTGATAAAAACATCAAAATAATACACTAGTAATGCATAAAAGTAATCCACATGACCCAGTCCTATTAAATTAATTTGCTTTTAACTTTAAACCGCTGCTAAAATACAAGTCCATAATCCATAATAATACTTATTTCAGTGAAAAAGTCCATCTCTTGTTGTCCTTTCACATCAAAATCCACCGACATATGTGTTTAGAACTATTTTAGACTGTTTTTGCATGTATATGTTCTTGATTTGTACATATTTCTCTCCTGTTCTCTCCTGCTTTTCACTCGAGAAAGCAATATTATGGATAGAGGATTTTGTTTGACTTGTTCTGATTTTAGCCGGAAACAACATTTTGAGGTCACAAACAACTTAATGAGGCATTTGTTTTTTACAAACATGCAGCTTTTTACTTCACAAGATGTTAGTTGATGGACTGAAGTGGTGTGGATTACTTGTGGTTTTTTGTGATGTTTTTATCAGCTGTTTTGTCTCTCATTCTGACGGCACCCATTCAACTGCAAAGGATTCATTAGTGAGCAAATGTGTAGCCTCTGGACCAATCAGACACACCATTTTTCATTTGATTTAACAAATTAATTATTCATTAGATTAACAAACATTCACAGACCCCTCACCGTCCAGGGGATGTCTGCAACGACACCAGCCCCCCCCCCCTGGTCCCCATGGCAACCACGACACCTTTGCTAGACCAGATACATTTACGATCTAATGGCATGTTGAGAATTACCCCTCTCACTACAATTTCCATAGGGAAGACACAGTGCACAGTAGAAATGGAATCTTCTAATTACTCCCTAGGAAAACCTTTCTTTGAATGTACACACATATCCTTCAGGTCATTGTGTACGTTGTCTTTGATATTTTATACTGTTTTAAGCAGGCTTATGATGGAAACACTCGGTGCCGTCCATCTGCCTATATTAATCCCTTACATGTTTAGTATCTATGAATTCGCCTTCTGATGATCTAAAGGAGCGTGTATATTATATGTTGGTACATAGGTAATATATTAGTTCCCTGAGAATCTTTAGTAATTTCGATTCAAGTTTCATTTGCAAATTACCATGCCCTCACACAAATGGTCGTAAAACCCTCCAGCAATTGCCAACTCCTGCTTGGAATTTCCATCTTTCTTATTGGACAAGCCCATCTTGAGAGGCGTGAATCTTCTCAGACCTTAAAGGCCTCACATCAGTGACCCACCCTAGTCGGTGGTTTTGTTGAATTCTGAGAAGATGAAGATGTGAGCAAAAGCTCCAGGACACCCTAAGTTCGTGCCAGGCTTCTGCCTTGACTTTCCATTCACCGGGATTCTCTGTCTCAAACTGGTTCTTTTTCATCAACCAACTTCAGCAAAGATCAACTTGAACCTTTGGACTGCATCAAGCCTTTCTTTCAGACAGACGAGACGTGCAAGTATCAACTTAGTCTTATTAATTGATACATTAGGTATCATTTGCACCTTTTTACAAAGGTGTGTTTGAACTAAGAATCTGATGTTCCCTTCAGGCTGTAAATCTGCTGAATATCAAATGATTCCATAACTTCATATTTTTATTTCTCAGCTCTTTACTGCATAAGCTTTAACCCTTTCCTATACCAAATGTACAGCATGGTGTGGCGTGTTGTATGTGTATCCATACCTAGGTTTATGTGTTTATGTAGTATGTTGGACTAGTTTTAGTGTTTATGTAGTTAATAAAGTCTTTTTTGTATCACACTTGACGTTGTTCATTGTTTGCTCATAACTGGAGTCCCTAATCATGCAGATTTATGCTACAGGCTCTGTGTAGAGTTGTACAGTAAGAAAGTTATTTCCCTTAACCAGGAAATTTACGTTCTTATAATTGACAGACAGTTGACCCTGAGAGGTCAAGTAAATATCTACAGCGGATCTAAATATTTATAATTAATTATATCTAGTTATGATTAATTATTCATATTTCCCCATGAGCTGATTCGCTACAATGATGTAAGGCTAAATTTCTTCAAATCTGTTCTGATGAAGAAACAAACTCATCTTCATCTTGGATGACCTAATGGTGATTTTTTGAGTGATCTATTCCTTTAAGGACAGCTAGGCTCCAAATGCCACCAAGAAACACATTACACTGAGGTTCTTTTAAATGAAGCAAGCAAATGTAGCTACTTGTGCAGAAATCACTGTCCTTTATTATATTTTCATTTGATTAGGCAACTCTACATATGCAGAAACTATATGAGCCCTCATTTATTTGGTCTGACATCTCTATGAACTAATATACAGTGTTTAAGAAGAGGTACACATCAGTGCCTCTATTTCCCTCACGACGCTTTCGATAATGAATAAATAACAATTTGGAGATTGGCTTGTTTGTTGTAAAGTCATTTTTTTCTTGCATAAGCAAGAGCTTCTGCAATAAGAAACTAAATCAAAATATATTAGAACTCAACATTTAGGAGAAAAGCACTTTACACATCTTAAATATATTCAAATGGTTTGCTCTTAAACTCTGCAACCACACAAAGTCACCCCAACACTTGATGATACACAGCGGGATGTTGTTTGTCACAATGTAATTGTAACATACCCAATGGCTACTGTCAGTCTCTCAGAAGAGTACTCAACAAAAAAAGCATATCCAAACTGTGGACTTCGACATACAATGGTGTTTTGCGTGTCACTCCAGTCAGAATAACTTGACTTTGAATGAGTGAACCAGAGTGCAGTATGACAGGGTTGCTAACATTTTAGAGTGTTTGTAGCCATCCAGCTGTTTGACACTTATTGCAGGTCCTCAAAGCTGTTTGCCTCTACAGTTTGTTGTTTTTTTACAAAGCCAGTTTTGCAGGTTTGTGACTGAAACTATTGAAGCCTTATACACAGTAAAGTCATCATTGTTCTCTGGCACAAGTGACTCCCAAAGAATCAAACCCAAGTGAGCTTAATTGTTTTGAATGTGTACTGAGTGTATATATTTAAAAAAGAATACTTTGTAAATAATGACAATTTAACATGTATTATTATTTTGATAGAGTACTTTGCATGTGCTTCATTATGTTAGTATTTATTAAAGTGTGGCTTCTTTAATGCATGACAAAAGATTATTAAAACATTGATTTAAAATGTACTTTAAAATAAAACTTTTATTTTGACATTATTACAAAATACAGTTTAAAATTGAAGTGAAGTGACATGATGTGTAACCATTAGGCCACAACTGCCCCTACTTAAGTGGCCTTTTATTTAAAGGATTGTATATGACTTGTAGTCGTAGTTGTAAAAAAATATACTTTCAATGTAATTATTTAATACTTTTAATATACTTTGAAGATTTGAAGTACACTATAATAGCACATCAAATAGGGGTGTAACGGAACGCGTATCGTGTACCGAACGGTTCACGGGGCAAATTCCAATGGAAGTGATCATCCTTATCCCCTTGGAGTGGGGACTTTGGAGTGAGCAGGGCACGTGAGTGCCATTATGTAGTGTTTGGAATGCACTTGGCAAATGGAGCATTGTAATTTCCTCATTATCTTCAGCTGGGCTGTTCCTGTGATAATGCAGCATGGTGTCCGTCAGCAGATTCACTGTTTTAATGTCATAAATGTTTTTATTGTTGTTAGCATAACTGTTGCAAATAAACATACATTTTTTATTTTCATTATACTTATAACTTATAAAAAACATATATATAACTTTTTAAAATATAAAATGTATATTTTTTTATGCAGGTGTCCATCAGCGAATCTGCTGACGGACAATGCTGCGTTGTCACGGGAACATCCCAGCTGAAGACAATGAGGAAATTACATCGCTCCCTTTGCCAAGCGCATTCCAAACGACTACATAATGGCATGCACATGCCCTGCTCACTCCAAAGTTCCCACTCCAAGGGGATAGGGACAGGGGCATAGCCATCCTTTCATAAGGAGGGGATCCATCTGTATATATATATATATACAGTGGGGCGAATAAGTATTTGATACACTGCTGATTTTTCACGTTTTTCCCACTTACAAGAATGGAGAGATCTGTAATTTTCATCGTAGGTACCCCTCAACTGTGAGAGACAGAATCAAAAAAAAAAATCCAGAAAATCACATTGTATGATTTTTAAATAATTAATTTCCATTTTATTGCTTGAAATAAGTATTTGATCACCTACCAGCCAGCAAGAATTCTAGCTCTTACAGACCTGTTAGTTTGTCTTTAAGAAGCCCTTCTATCCTCCACTCATTACCTGTATTATTTGCACCTGTTTGAACTTGTTACCTGTAAGACACCGGTCCACACACTCAATCAATCAATCAGACTCCAACCTCTCCGCTATGGGCAAGACCAAAGAGCTGTCTTAGGACACCAGGGACAAAATTGTAGACTTGCACAAGGCTGGGATGGGCTACAGGAAAATAGGCAAACAGCTTAGTGAGAAGGCAACAATTGTTGGCGCAATTATTAGAAAATGGAAGAAATTCAAGATTACTGTCAATCTCCCTCGGACTGGGGCTCCATGAAAGATCTCGCCTCGTGGAGTATCAATGATCCTGAGAAAGGTGAGGGATCAGCCTAGAACTACACGGGAGGACCTGGTCAATGACCTAAAGAGAGCTGGGACCACAGTCTCAACGTTTACCATTAGTAACACACTACACCGTCATAGATTAAAATCCTGCAGCGTGGGCAAGGTCCCCTGCTCAAGCCAGCACATGTCCAGGCCCTTCTGAAGTTTGCCAAAGACCATCTGGATGATCTAGAGGAGGCATGGGAGAAGGTCATGTGATTAGAGGAGACCAAAATAGAAGTTTTTGGTATAAACTCCACTCGACGTGTTTGGAGGAAGAAGAAGAATGAGTATAATCCCAAGAACACCATCCCAACCATGAAGCATGGGGGTGGAAACATCATGATTTGAGGCTGTTTTTCTGCAAAGGGACCAGGAAAACTGATCCGTGTAAACGAAAGAATGAATGGGGCCACGTATCGTGAGATTTTGGGCAACAACCTCCTTCCCTCAGTAAGAGCATTTTGAAGATTGGGGTCCGTGCTGGTCTTCCAGCATGAAGACCCAAACCACAGCCAGGGAAACTAAGGAGCGCTTCCGTAAAGCATTCAAGGTCCTGGAGTGGCCTATCCAGTCTCCAGACCTGAACCCAATAGAAGATCTATGGAGGGAGCTGAAACTCCATATTGCCCAGCGACAGCCCCAAAACATTAAGATCGGAAGAAACACCTGTAGGAGGAGTGGGACCAAAAGCCCTGCTCCGTGTGTGCAAACCTGGTAAAGAAACTCCCAGGAATCGTCTGACCTCTGTAATTGTAAACAAAAGTTTCTGTACCAAATATTAAGTTCTATTTTTCTATTGTATCAATTAATTATTTCATGCAATAAAATGGAAATTAACTATTTAAAAATCATACAATGTGATTTTCAGATTTTTTTTTTTGATTCTGTCTCTCACAGTTGAGTTGTACCTACGATGAAAATTACAGATCTTTCCATTATTTGTAAGTGGGAAAACTTTAAAAATCGGCAGTGTATCAAATACTTATTTGCTCCACTGTATATATATATAATATATAGATACATATATTTTTTTTTTAAGTCTCTTAATGAAGTCTCATAACTATTTGTAATGTTTAAAATACCGTTTTCTATTGAATCATTACAAAAAATATTAATCTTGTGACTATATCTATAATATAATTATTTATTTTGGGGGGGGGGGGGGGTTTATGAAGAATAAATACTTTTATTCAGCAAGGATGCATCAAATTGATCATAAGTGACAGTAAAGACATTTACAATGCTATAAAATATTTATATTTCAGATAAATGCTGTTCTTCTTTCTATTCATCAAAGAAACCTGAAAAAAAAAATCTAATCAGCTGTTTTCAACATCATAATAATATTTGTATTTATGTCTGATGTAATGTATGTATGTAGGAGTCTGGAGGATTATGTATGTTTTATTTATTTATTTATTTATACATATTTTACAGCAAATCAGAATATTATAATTATTTCTGAAGGATCATGTGACTGGCGTAATGATGCTAAAAATGTAGCTTTGAAATCACAATAAATTACACTTTAAAATATATTAATATAAACAGTTTATTTTAAATAGTAAATATATTTCAACATTTTACTGTTTTTGCTGTAACTTTGGATCAAATAAATGCAGCCTTAGAGAGCATAAGAGACTTGTTTCAAAAACATTAAAAAATCTTAATTATTCAAAACATTTGACTGGTAATGCAATAGGCACCTTTATTTTTCTCTTATTTCTTACTTTTAATTGGCTAAGAAATCAATCAATACACTGCTGGACAATAACCAATAAGAATGATCTGTTTATATACTACAAACACTTTTTTCCATTTTTATCACACAATAAGGCAGAATAGTTTATATACTGTAATGAATGCTATGTCAATTAGCACTGCATTGTTCATCTACTTTATTTATTACCTGGAGATGACTGGAGAAAACACAAATAAACCATATATTGTCACAATCATATGTTTAATGTCTTCATGTTTCCAAACGTTTTCTGTGGTTCTGAAAAAGTAACAAGGTTTTCATATACAGCATATATTCTTTTGTCCAATTTAGGGATTTCCTGGTACGACTTTCTGCGCGAGAGCGCCTTCCGGCTTTGAGTATGAATGAAACATACACTGCATGAGTGTTTAGCGTTCCGTTATGTTCATCTCGCCTTATTCTGGGTCCGAATAAAACATCAGGTCATGCACAAATTATCCTGTCTCTTTGAATTTAAATCTATATTTATTCACACTGCTCTTGAAAACCTCTATGCAAACCCACTTGCCTGAAAAAGTCCGGGGGACAAATTTACGGGATATTAAAAGTGGCGGGACACGTCCCCCGCGTGATCTATGCCCCTGGATAGGGATAATCACTTCCATTTGGAATTTGCCCGTGAACTGTTCGATTAAGTGCACTTTTTTGACAGTTTATGCAAATAAATGGTTAAAAACAATTTACATTAATTTGTCCTTGTGCAGAAATCCCTGCGAGAGTTTACCATCCCTTTTTTTTTTTTTTTTTTTTTTTTTTTTTTTTTTTTTTTTTTTGTTTTGTTTTTTTTTTTTTTTTTGGTTTCTTTTTGTAGCTAAGGGTACATTTACATGACAACGATGTACTAAAATCTAAGTTTTTTTTTTTTAAGTTTCACATACTGACAACAACACTGTCAAAATGACTAAAAACACTGTATTATGAATGAAAGGCCAGTAGTTGGCGATTTCACTTTGTAAAGAAAGATGTCTGTGCACATATACTGAACACGTAATTTGCATGTGCTTGACGTTTTCACAAATTCACATTTTTTGTAGTTTACACAGAGATGGTAATGGTCTCGTTTTCAAAAACTTGCATTTTGAAAAAAAAAAAAGTTTGTGTTTTCAGGCCCCCAAACGCTGTTGTTGTTTAAATACAGAGCCAAAATGCACAAAAAGTTTTCCGTTTTTTGTTGAAAACGGTGTTTTGTGAATACTGCTAAATGCTGCTAATAAACAAATTTGAGCATTTTCTATGTTTATTAATGTTTTTTTTTTGTTGTTGTTTGTTTTTAGTAGAAATGTATCAGTTCAGTCATCTTATATAGTAATCTAAAAAAAAAAAATCCTTGTTAGCTAGCTATGTTTAGTTTGCAACCTGTACTGCAGTAAGTTGGGAAGCTAGCACAGCTCCTGACAGATCACTAGGCTTTGGAACATGACCTCTATCATGTGACTATCACTATTCATTAAATGTCTTTGATGTAGTCGTATGAATATCATTCATGTGTGACAAGTCACATACTCTACATTAGATAAATACAAGTTGCTTAGTGGTGCTGATGCTCCAATCATCAGGGTTTTAGGGATGAAGGCTGATTTGCAGTACGAGCAGGTAGACTAAATCAGGCAATGTGTGCCATATACATTTAATTAGTACCTGAATTATTCCGCACCTGCTTGGCTTTCCTCATCGGTTTGAAGTGAAGAAAGCAAAAAAGATGAGACTTTGGGAGCATCTAGAAAATGTAAAATGCATAAGAACTTTTGCTGGGGGGAAAAAGCTGTTTGGTTTGTTGTTACTGATGCATTCAAAACAAACTCAAATTATGTTGTTTAACTTTTTTTGTCAATACTTCAAATGTTGCAAAAAAAAAAAAGAAGAAAGAATGAAAGAAAGAAAGAAACTGAAAAAGTGCAATACAAATTATTTTATGCATTTTCATTTGGTAAATAACACAACTGTGGAAAAGTTGGATTGAAACTTGGCTTATGTTAACTAGATAATATTATTTTGATGAAAAATCATCATAGTTTGCACATCACAGAAATCCAGTTTAAATTTAAACCATTTAAGTTTGCAAAGCATAAAAAAAGGATATACATGATTAATGAAGGACAATTTATTTTAGTGTCTATATGGAAATGACTTGAAAGAACAAATTCAACTGGTCCAAAATGCTTATCAACAACTTATTATTGAGCCCTGTGAACTGATTTGCAAATATCCAAGCCATTACATTTAAACTCATGGTCTGACAGCTTGATGTTTTGAAGCAGTCTTTCGGAGTGTGAAATAAGTAACTTCTGAACAAAGCAGAGCATACATATTTTATGATTACTCTAGCCTTGCATTCATACAGCTGTTTAATTGACCTCTGCAAATATAATTGGATTCACCTCTACTAAACTAAACTAAAGCCCTTCTGCTTTATCCACTCACAGGATTTTCTCACATTTGAGCCCTACATGCAGCTTTCGGGAATATCATCAACCCTTCGTTCACTTACTCTTCAGTGTGTGCTAAAACACAACAGACTTAAAACAAATTAAGAACCGCTTACCAGAGCACTACTCACTCAGAGGCACCGTAATGAGGCAAGGCTGCCCTCGCTGACACAGTCAATCCATTTCCATAGACGTCTAACCTTTGATCGCCCCTTTGAATTGCCGCTTGTAAATCTAGGCTCACAGTAGGGCTGTTTCCAAGTGTCTTTTCGTTCTCTTTCTTTCTATGTTGACCCTGTTCTCTTGGGCTCCGTGATTCTGTGACCTGATCCAAGATCAGGCCTTGACGCGGGGGGCAGTGGGGCATGAAATTAAGAGTCACAACAATTTTACTGGAAGGTGTGTGGTTATATTGTCACAGGTGAGCCCTGGATAATTCATGGCATCACCGAATGCCTGTCTGCATCTAATGGGCCACTAAATGACATTTGCAATGGCGTTGATGCAACATTGGTCCGCATACTCATAATGTCTGGAGCCGGTGTTGTGTCGGACCACCAGAACACTCACATCCTATATGTAACCAAAACACTAGATAGACACATTTCATCAAAATCATTGTCTCTTATACTTCAACACGTCTTTACCTACCTATTCCAAATAAAGGTTCCAAAAGGGAGTTTTTGAAGCAATGCTGTAGAAGAACCATTTTTGGTCCCCCAAAGAACCTTTCAGTGAACAGTTCTTAAAATAACCTTTTTATTACACTTAACATAAAGGGTTTTCTTAGTGTGAAGGACATTTTATTAATCTAAAAAGCCTTTTTACACTGTGAGAACCTTACTTACTTAGGTTAAAATTCCTCAATGGTCGTGTAAAACAACACTTTTCTTACCTTGACAAAATCAGCTCTTTTCACAGCGACCCATTTTGGTGCATGTCTCTTTAAATGATAATGAGCTACTGCTCACCCCAGCCCTCTCTTCTGTTTTTTTTTTTGTAATCAAAAACAAAACTCCACTGCATCCTAAGTGGCTCTTATGTCAAGAGAGAAAATTAATACTTATGGCTGTTTCACACCACAGGCTTGAGCTTCGCCTCATCTTCATGTCAGCATAACTTCGTCGTCACTGCAGCTGCAGACTAGCATGATTAAACACTGGAAACGTTTGTACAGCGTCACAGCAGTGGCTCCAAAGCTATATATTTCTTTACAAAGACAACTATACATTTGTTTTTAGAACTTGGTCAGTTATAAACTTGAAGGTTTTAAAGTCTTGAAATGTTGCATGACTGCTTGACACTCACGTGCTGCTCCCGCTCCTGCTAAGACACATTTATATGCAAACACCATCCAAGAAGAAGAAGAAATACAACATACATTAGCTGTTTTTGTCCATACAGTAGTAGTCCAACAGTTTCACAGTCTAAAGGGAAAGATAGCATAATGATGAGTGAACAATGACAGAATTTTCATTTTTGGGTGAACTATCCCTTTAAGGAATACTGTGTTAATAGTCCAGCCGCCATGTTCACCTTAATTTGTACATTTTGCTGTGCAGAGACTATGCTGTCATACTTTGTATATCTCAGAGAGGTCATGTTAGGAAAACTGCTTGTGTGGTTGGCTGGGTGTGCAAATTAACCTATAAACATGCTGAAGTTTGTCACAAAAATTACAGAAACATAATGTACAATCAAACAAAAAGAAGGGCACTTTAAGAAAAATATGCTCAATTAGTATTAGTAAATTAGACTCAATGTAACTTATTAGAATACAGTTTTTAAGTACTATATTATATTCTATATTATTTATATATATATTGAAGAGTTTGAAAATGTTACTGCAAAATGGTAATATATCATGGACAAATGAATAACACATTCATTTTTTATTTATTTATTTATTTTATGGGACAAACCAAATATTTCATCCGTATGATATTTATTTCTCAGTAAAAATGGAATGAATGAGGATGAAGATCGAGAATATCACATAAGCAGCATTTCTAACTGTTGTGGCTGAAGAAATGGCTTTGGATGATATAAATCATTCAATAAGAAAGTAAAATAAAAAAAAAAATCAACTCATCAAATAAGCAAACAGAAGAAAAGAATATGCTTCATCTTCTGAAAATGTCCCTTTGGGAATATTGTATGCTAAAAGAAGGTTTATGTGAAGATGCCAAAGTAAACAACCTCTCAAGCAGAATGCAAAACTATTTTTAAAATGTTACTTACACCCGGCACTATGATGTTTGTAATTCTACCCTGCATTATTCACCTGTACAGTGGGGAAAAGAAGTATTTAGTCAGCCACCAATCGTGCAAGTTCTCCCACTTAAAAAGATGAGAGGCCTGTAATTTTCATCATAGGTATACCTCAACTATTAGAGACAAAATGAGAAAAAAAATTCCAGAAAATCACATTGTAGGATTTTTAAGAATTTTTAATTTGCAAATTATGGTGGAAAATAAGTATTTGGTCAATGACAAAATTTCATCTCAATACTTTGTTATATACCCTTTGTTGGCAATGACGAGGTCAAACGTTTTCTGTAAGTCTTCAAGGTTTTCACACACTGTTGCTGGTATTTGGCCCATTCCTCCATGCAGATCTACTCTAGAGCAGTAATGTTTTGGGGCTGGTCGCTGGGCAACACGGATTTTCAGCTCCCTCCAAAGATTTTCTATGGGTTGAGATCTGGAGACTGGCTAGGCCACTCCAGGACCTTGAAACGCTTCTTACAAAGCCACTCCTTCGTTGCCCGGGCGGTGTGTTTTGGGATCATTGTCATGCTGAAAGACCCAGCCACGTTTCATCTTCAATGCCCTTGCTGATGTAAGGAGGTTTTCACTCAAAATCTCACTTTACATGGCCCCATTCATTCTTTCGTTACACGGATCAGTCGTCCTGGTCCCATTGCAGAAAAACAGCCCCAAAGCTGATGTTTCCACCCCCATGCTTCACAGTAAGTATGGTGTTCTTTGGATGCAACTCAGCATTCTTCTCCAAACACGACAAGTTGAGTTTTTAAATAAGTTCTATTTTGGTTTCATCTGACCATATGACATTCACCCAATCCTCTTCTGGATCATCCAAATGCTCTCTAGTAAACTTCAGATGGGCCTGGACATGTATTGGCTTAAGCAGGGGGGCACGTCTGGCATTGCAGGATTTGAGTCCCTGGCGACGCAGTGTGTTACTGATGGTAGCCTTTTTTACTTTGGTCCCAGCTCTCTGCAGGTCTTTCACTAGGTCCCCCCGTGTGGTTCTTGGATTTTTGCTCACAGTTCTTGTGATAATTTTGTCCCCACGGGGTGAGATCTTGTGTGGATCCCCAGATCGAGGGAGATTATCAGTGGTCTTGTATGTCTTCCATTTCTAATATTGCTCCACAGTTGATTTCTTCACACCAAGCTGCGTACCTATTGCAGATTCAGTCTTCCCAGCCTGGTGCATGTCTACAATTTTGTTTCTGGTGTCCTTTGACAGCTCTTTGGTCTTTGCCATGGTGGAGTTTGGAGTGTGACTGTTTGATGTTGTGGACAGGTGTCTTTTATACTGAGAACGAGTTCAAGCAGATGCCATTAATACAGGTAACCAGTGGAGGAAAGAGGAGCCCCTTAAAGAAGAAGTTACAGGTCTGTGAGAGCCAGAAATCTTGCTAGTTTGTAGGTGACCAAATACTTATTTTACCAATGAATTTACCAATTAATTCTTTAAAAAACCTACAATGTGATTTTCTGGATTTTTTTTTCCTCATTTTGTCTCTCATATTTGAGGTATCCCTATGATGAAATTACAGGCCTCTCTCATCTTTTTAAGTGAGAGAACTTGCACAATTGGAGGCTGACTAAATACTTTTTTCCCCCAATGTATAAAAGCAATCCACAGGGGCAATGGATTTTCTTATGTGCAGGCTAAATTATTGCATTATACTCAGGCATAAGAGGATATGAGTATTCACACAAAGACAAGTGATACAAACTTCTGATGAAGCCACAGTTGCACAAAGAACTGTGAATGTCTAGTAAATAAAGCATTTTAATATAATTTAATTTAATACAAAATGTCCCCCCAAAGCTACCATCTATCTTATATATTGAAGCTCAAGCCACTGAGAATTATTATTGGTCATTAGTTATACGAGTACTCATGACAAGTGATAGTATGTGTATATATATATACAAATGTATGAAGACAGACTGTGATTCTTTTTTAAATAATATTAATACATTCATCAGTAATTTAATTTAATTTAATTTACAAGCATCTACACAGATGTATAAAAAATGGACTGTGAAAATCATTGTATTTATTATTATAATAATAATTGTATTAGCTCCAATGTATGTATGTTGCCATTTATTTATTTAGTTACCTACGCAAGCTTCTACCTTACATATTGAAGAGTGAATACTTTCACCAACACACAGTCCCTACACATTGTTACAGTATATCATGTTATTCATTTTTCATATCACTGATGTCGTTATGTCATGGACAAATGCATTAGCTAGCTCCGGGAATCAAGCTTTATAGATTTTTCCTGTAGTTTTAAATATGTGTGGGAATTCCATCACAATACCTACTGAGGCTGATGTGATGGTTAGTTACCCTAAGAGCTTGAACTGTAATGCAGTGTATTAATGATTTGATATTCAGAGCTTTCCCTTTTGTCTATTAGACATGGGAGATGAGGGGTGCGATACCCCTGGTGATGCTGACTAATTAATGATACGGAGTGCATGAAAGCTATATCTCTCAATCCCACGCTTTAAATGATTCATTTGAGTTTCCCTTTGGATTAGATGTATGGTAGGATTTATGATACCTGGTCATCCAGAAGATGGATAAAGGGAATCTATGTGCAACCAATTAACCTTTCAAGATGGTATACTTCCATAAAAGTTCTCACCAAAGCAGTTCGTTTTGAAATAATCTAAACAGAAGTTAGATACAAGATTTCAATAATCCATCTATGAAAAAAATTCACAGTCTAAGTCATTACATGAGTGATGGACAAATTGTATTAGTGCATAATTATATATACAGTATACATATATAAGGGGTGTAATGGTACACAGAAGTCACGGTTCGGTACGTACCTCGGTTTTGGGGTCACATGTTCGATACGAGAATCGGATACAAACAGAAATTTTTTATTTATTTATTAATTTATTTTTTACAGACAGTCATGCTACATGTAGCATGAACAGTTGTTTTTGATTTTAATTAGATTGTATAATTTCAAAATTTAAAAAACGCAAACAAACTTTGATTTGTTAAATTATGCTACATAAGTACACCTGCAGCAACGAACAGCGCCGGACTGAATGAAAATGACAGCAGGTGGCGCTTATGGAATAGCAGTGATACAGCATTTCCTTGGGCAATTAATGAGTAAATTAAAATAAAATGCATCAAAGCAATTTCTGAAGCCGGTCATTTCTTCTCAGAGAATACTCATATAAACACACTCACATATCCCCCCCCCCCCCTTGGGGGGTCCTTCCTGGTATTTCGAGCATCGCGAACAGCGAGCTTGATCTGCCTGGTACAGTACTTTCTCCTCTTTACAGACATCATAAAAAATCCACACAAATTACATTTTGGAAAATTATTGCAATGCAGTTTGTGTGCAATTCTGGAAAATTGACCAAAATGAAACTAAAAACCGGTTCCGATTTATAGCCGGTCTACCAGTGCATCTCTAGAACCCCAAACTTTCCCACACTGCTGATTGAAAACAAGCAGGCGGTTCTTCGAGCTCTTGTTTTGAGTTAGTGCATAGATCGTCTTTTCTTCTGCTCTTTCCTGTTGTGACGGTTAGCGTTGCATTGGATTTGGATTTGGATTGATCACCTGTGACTGACTGTATTCATCGTCTGACTGCATGAACCGAACTGTGACATCCGTACCGTGACGGTTCGGGACGAATACATGTACCATTACACCCCTATGTTACTCTAGCTCTTTCCCCTTTGGGGTGGTGTCATTTTGTGTTTGTTTATTTTGTGATTTATAAATAAAGAGACCCCATCTGCCTGCATTTGAGTCTTCGCCTCTTACAGTCCGTGACAGTACAAACGAGCCATTTGAAGACTCAGCGGCGATGGGGATTTTTTTATACCCATCTCCCGGACGACCGAGGATCCAGGCCCTTGCCAATGGGCTGCATCCCTGCCCACAAGACAATCGCCCCTTTGGGCAGTATGCCGAAGACCTCTTCTATGCAGGCCAGGGGCTAGGGCTTGATTTGCATGATATTCTTGTATACTTGACATACATCTGCATATTCAGATGACTGTACTGCTGGAGATGTTGCTCATTTGTTATGGTGCATTTTAATAACTCTGCTAATTAATTTGAATTTATGTCCTTAACAATAGCACACAAAAGCACAAGCAATGGCAAATGTGAGTCATGAAACTTTGACTATGACCAGGGTGCCAACATAGTCTGGTTCTCATGAGAAGCACCTGGATTTTGGTTTTGTCACTCACATTGCACATAGTGTACTCATAAATATGAACTATAAAATAAAATAATTATTATAGTGATCATAGATATTGCATTTATTTTATTTTGCATTTAAATAAAATAAAATAATTAACAAAATAATCAGTATGCTACACTATTATTAAAAAATAGAGTATAAAAAATTCAAAATACAGTTATAATTACCTTAAAATTACAATGATATTTTATTATTATTATTTTAGTAATTTTCGTTATTTTCAAACCTAAAAATCAGCAAGCTTTGCAGGGCTATGCGCCCTCGATGTGCACTTCTGCCGAGCCTGCACTGAGGCGAGCTCCGCAGCAGACTTCCACCCGACAAAAATCGGCATTACGTAACAAATGTGTGGACTCAGAGGAAGACTGCGAGGATTTAGGGTGCACTTTGGGACAGGGCCCAAGAGCAGCCCATCAACGTGCTTCATTTGGGTTACGAAAGTCGTCTGCAGCATTGCACATGACTTGCTCGAGAAGAATGTCTTCAAAGAAGTGTGTTTTTGGTTGTGAGGGACATATAACATTGTTAGGCTTCCCAAAGAACCCAGTGTTATGTCAACTGTGGATGCAGTTTGTTTTTCCGGGGCAGCAACACATTGCGCTATATTGTTGTGTTGTTCCCGTCATTCAGTGCAAATTTTTCTTATCAAGGCCCATTTTGACCCGCTGTATTTGCCAGATCGTTTGTGTACTGCAAGATGGATCGTTCTAAGCAATAAAAACCCTGTCATGAGTCGTAACCGCAGGCAGTAAGTCAAAACTGCATCAAACTCGTGTTTTTAATTGGTGAAGAGTGCTTTGCAACTCTTTAGATCCGCCCACGCATGCCTCCAGGAGCTCGGCTGTTTTCAGAGAATGGTAAGGCTGTATCTTTCTTTTATAAATCTGATAAAACTGAAGACTCTTCGGGGATGTGAATGATGCAATACTACAATTATAGGTATTCAAGATTAACATGAGATTGGCCATAACTGTGTGTGTTATGTCCCCTTTAAGATTGTAAATATACCTATATACCCAAAACAGTTTATTAAGACTGTAAATATACCCATATACACAATATCCCCATAACATAGCAGACAAATAATAATAAATAGCTGAAGTTGAAATGCATACATATGAAGCCTTTAGGCCTCCCTGCTGTGTTGTAGACAAGGAGAGTCGTAATGTAATCTCTGAGATTTGTTATTATGTTATTATTACATGTTTACCCCTCCAAACAGCCCGTGGTCATTCCCCATCAAGATCAATAAAATACTGATTTTACAGAACATTACAGAAGCTTGAATTTTACTGGGTGATCAGCATATGCTTAAATGCTTTTTGGTCCCTCTTGAAACAAGAACAATTTTGCTCTACTTCCTTGATACACAATCACATGATGTGGTTGTCTATCAGTATTGTTGTCAAATGGCACTTGATGTTGAATGCTAAAAAAAATTACAAAATAATAATAATAAAAAAATGTTCCAAAGCAAAAAAATTAATGGTTTTGTTATTTTTGACTAAAAAATTGATGAATGATTAATTTAAAAAAGTTGTCAGGAGGCTAGAATATATGTGTAAAATTTATTTACTTACTGTATAAAAGATTTTATATATAATTTTGGACATTAAATAACAAGATTTTTTTTTTTTAATCCTGCTTAATAGGAGCAAATATTATAATAATAATGTTTATTTATTCTTATATTTGAGAAAAAGAAAATGGATGAGGGATGATTGTAAGATCTGGGAAATATGAAGATACCTCCAAACCTCCAAACCACTTTGACCACTAGTGGTCTGACTTAAAAGAAATGAAAATGCTTTTAAGCCACTTGCATAATCAAAATTCATATACACCTGATGCTTACTGGCCATCTGTGATCATAAAGAGAGGCAGATCGGTGGTTGGGTAAGATAATAAGGGTGGTTTATTTTATCAGCGAGCCGTAAAACAGCACAGATGTATTTTTTTGTGCATTGAATTTGCTTTCACCCTCCGAATGATTCCCATAAACACCACACAGGTGTATGAAAGTAGGGACTGTTATGTCCAAGCCCAGTTTTGACTAAGCCTAAATTTTCCCATCCTTTTTGGTGGAAAAGCCCCATTTATCACGAAGACAGATTTTGCACCCTCAGCCCTTTGCTCCTAATGGTTCTTTCCACATGTTCTCATTGGTTTTTCACTGCTACTGCGAATTTGTTTCCAGCACCGCACTCAGATAAAGGAACACATTTTATCTGTACAAGACTATGCCTGCTGGGTTGTGCTCTGTCAGTCTGCACAAGTATGCACCTAAGGTGTCAGAGTCCAAAAACTGCCACAAGTCACATCTGGAGCAAACAGAGATCAAGCTGATATTTGTGTGCATGGAATCACTAAACATTTTTTGGAGGCAAACAAAACAAAACAAACTATAGATAAAACACACAAAACAAACTATAAATAAGTAAAACCAATGCACAAACAAAATACAATTTAACAAAACAACAACACAATTTTAAAAATTGTGTAAAATAACCTATGATGACAATGTGTGACTTACTGCTCAATAAGAAGTTCAATAATGTTGCTATTATAACAGTGTTGGCCACTTTGTATAAACACTGTATCTGGCATTTTGCCATAGTATCATTTTTTATGTTTTACGATAATTTCATCATCTTCTTTTATAATTATTATTGTATCGCTATGATAACTATCCAGTTATTTATATTTAATTATTTTATCATGTATTTGATAAATTAAGCGTTAGCATTAGTTCTGGCAGGTCAAGTGAGTCAAGCTTGCATCAGCTGATTCCCAGCTGATCACATAGCCTATATGATACGACACCTATTATCAGCATTCCTATATAACTCTCGATTCAGAATTATTCAGCAGCTTTTCAGCTTGCTCCGAAGCAAATTACCCTCCTCCATCCCCAGCTCCTCCTTTTGCCACAGTCAGGACTTGGCTTTCTGATATTCCTTGCTAATCAGACTCCTTTATCTTGAATAAAGTGTTACACTTAAATATCATTAAGTACATTAATGATATCTGCCTTGTTCTGTTCTGTTAACCCAAGGGGGGTTATTATTGCTGCTCTCCCTGCTCATTCATAACAGGCTGCATGGATGGGCAGGGAGTTTTTTGCCCAGAAAAGAAACATACCGCCAAACCAAACTTTATGCTAAATATCTATCATTTTGACGATAGTGGTCCTAACAGAACTACTATTTTTTTTTTATGTACTGTTAGCCATTTGTGTTTTTATTTTAAATGCACCTTGGGGTTGCCACAAAAGACAGTTTGTTGTTTTACACAATGACAATAAAGTACTTGACTTGAAAAAGCCATAAAATGAAACAAAACAACACACACAGGTTTGTTTTTATGGTTTATGGGGACTCTCCATAGGCGTAATGGTTTTTATACTCTACAAACTGTATTTTCTGTCCCCTTACCCCAACCCTAATACAAACCCTACCCCTAAACCTACCCCTCACAGGAAACTTTCTGCCTTTTTAGATTTTCAAAAAAACTCATTCTGACTTATTTATAAGCCTTTTGAATTAGGGGACACTGAAAATGTCCTCATAAAACACCTTCTCGTTGTAATACATATGTCATACCCATGTTATTATACAAATTTGTGTCCCCATAAACCCCATAAACATGCACACCCAACACCCAACACACACACACACACACCACACCCAATGAAATCTTTTCAATAGTGAAGTTTTATGAGGTTTCTCCTGATTGTCAATAACTGTCATTACTACAAAACATTGTGGGTGGAATTGGCCATATACCTAATGTCAGAAATATTGCAAAAATGTTTGCAAAAGTTTTTTTTTTTGTTTGTTTAAGACAGAAATTATTAATTATTAAACACATTAATAGCTTCAGTAATGGATTATTGTAATGCGGACCTCAATGTTTCCATAAATATGCTTGTTCATATCAATCATATTATTAGCGATACACTGCCTATTATTTGAATTTTTATCAATTACAAAATACTACTTGTAAAGTCCTCAAGACCGTAAGGTAATCCTTGTGCAAAGAATAAATAAACTAAATTTTACATGGCTCTAAGCATTGTATTGGACCTCCTACTGTAGCAATGTTCAGGACTCATACATACTGTACTCTCTGTTTAAGTCTAGAGTGAAGACTCTGTTTATCCAGGCATACAGTTCAATTCCCACAGTCTGCTTTTAATCCTGCTGCACTAGCTCTGAACAGTTTCTTTTTCACCATTACTTGTCTTCCTTTACTTTTCCCATTACTTTTCTTCATCCAAAGCTTAAGATGCCCATGCCAAGGCCCACTGGCTCCTGTCACACCCAGATTCACTCATGGCCACACATCTGCACCCCATCTGCCATCACAGTGTCTCATCCAATAAGAGATAAGAGCCATGACCAGTGTGTGTCAGCCACCACCTGCATCATGCAACCATTGACTATATATGTATATAAATAAGCATGGATATAATATAAAAATACTTCTAAAGAATGTATTAATATTAGTTAATGTTGATTCCAACATTTACTAATATATTACTAAATCAAAAGTTTCAGCTCCGAAAAGTATCAATGCTATTTAATGGATCAGAGCTAACATGGACCAAAAATGAACAGTTGTATTTTTATTAACTAACGTTAACAAAGATTAATAAATACTGTAACAAATGTATTGCTCATTGTTAGTTCATGATAGTTAATACATTAACTAACATTTAACTTATGGAACCTTATTGAAAAGTGTTACCCATTATTGCTGAAACAAAATACACAACACACAAAAAAAGCAACCAAAATATAAGACACACACACACGCACACACACATACAACACAAGATAAAAAAAATAACAAAGAGAAAAACAAAACAAAATAAAACAAAAATGTTGAAAAAAGTATCAAAATTATATTGACACCTATTTCATAATAAATCACAACAATTGTATATATAATATATACATATTATATATATTATATATATATTATATATATATACTGTATATATACACAATTATTATAAACCCTTTTGCGCCAATTTTCATATTGCTAACAAAACACAAAACACAACAATAAACAAAGAGAAAAACAAAACAAAAATGTTGCTAAAAGTAACACAATTGTATTGACTCCTATTCGATTAGAAATCACTACAGTTGATAAATAAATACACAATGAATTTGTAAATATTATCATTATCACTATGTGGCCATATTAAATCATTTATTTCAAATTATCAAAATAAATACATATGGTTAAGATATCAAAAGCAACTTACTTTTAATTGAAATGTTTGTTTAACTTATTAAAATGTATTGACATTTGTATTTAATTTAATTGTACGTTTAAAGTCATTTCATTTTACTGTTTTATTAAATTAAATTAGTAATTGACAGCGAAAACTATATTGTAAAATTATCACTCGTAATATTTTACATGCTTTTTGTTAAACCACTCAACTTGTTTAGTTACAAGGATATTCAGGAAGAAATGTCCATTTATTTGTTTGCCAAAACAATGGTTTGATATTTTTTATACATTTCCTTTTACAATTTTTATTTAACTTACTGTTTAAAGGCAATAATGTAGGTATGATGGCATGCTAGTGTGACAGTGTATACCCCATCCAGCGTGACAACAACATTCCCCACTTCAGCTGTTCAACAAACTGTATATTTATCCTGGTTGATAACTGTGAAAATGTTTAATAACTTTTTTTTTTAATAACTTTTTTTTTGTAGTCAAAACTTCAAATAAAGTGATCACTGCAAAGTAAAATGGATGACAAATCTCATCCTTCCCTATACATACACCTGTGCATTCCAGCAGACAGGGACGTGTGAAGAGAAATCACACTGGGTCAAGCAACTAAATATTCTAAGGTGGCAGACGTACTTCACCACAGCTGAGAGCGCGCCTTTGCTGCAGCCTGCACATCTGGAGCCACTCTGCTTCAGAACACGAGCAACACGACACCAATATGATGAGTAAGTGTTTTTCTCTTCAGCAGAGCCATATAGGGAACGACAACGGCTTTATCGTCAGCATACATTACATTGCTGTGAGACGTTTTAATTTGGCAACCAATTAAAACAGCCAGAAAGTACACAGTAGGTAACAATTACTCCTCCGCTTCCTCTACATCAACCATAATCTTTTCTCCATCTTCCAAAAGCAACTCGTTTTTTTCTGTCAAACGGAATGTATTTTGAAGTCAAAACTTAGCCTGTGATTGTATAACCAAACTATTACATCCGTGGCTAAACGATATGTCAGTTGTGATGCTAAAACACTCAAAAAATAATGTTTTTAAGATTTATGGATTAATACTATAATTTTTTTTTTTTAAATGATGCTGACACTAAGCCAACAAGACTAGCAATCTAAGTAATCTAATGCGCACTCAACCTCATTGGTCTGTTTCATCGTGTTTGCCGTTTGAGTTACATTTCACATCTTAACCCATTCTATTATCTTATGAGTATGACATACAAACTATAAATTTGAAGAATTTCAGGAACAATCCATTTAATTTTTTATTATGTAAAAGGATCATATGATAATACATGGATAAGTCCTTATCTCCGTCTTAAGTTTCTGACGAGTACAGTAGAGAATGGGCTTGTCACATAAATAAAGGTGCATTGTGAACAGGGTGCAGCTGAGGAAATATACCTTGAAGGAATGATTAGCTTTTGTCTTTGCCTAAAACATTCTCTCATTTCTTATGTCACAGAATAGTGTTCAGAAAAAGGCCTTTCATTCAGCAAAATGGCACAACTGGGAGATAATATCAACAATGCACAGGGGAGCGGGAAGATGCTTTCGGTTGGGAGTGCTGTGTGTGGTCCTGTGGTGTGTGGTGTGGGGGTGGGTCTAAGCGTCCGGGTTTCATCCGATTAGGCCTCCGTACAATCCATAGAAAAACATCACAGTAAAATTATCATGTTTCTAATGCTAAACATGGTTTTATTATAGCCCACGTCAATTTACATGTCAGAGATCATCCAAATAAATTTTATGCTAAACTAATAATTTTAATGAACAAACCTGGCGTTCATTTGCAACCATGTAAAACGTGGGGTGCAGCCCCTTCCGCACCCCTACTTCCCGCTCCCGACAATGCAACATGCATGTTAGTCTACTCGTAAAAAAAAAAAACACTCTGATGAGAAGGTTGTAATTCAAAGACCCAGGCCTAGCGGGGGACCGTGTTCCTGACCATTGATGCGTGACAGCTGGAATTTCATTACAGTGAACAATTTCTTCCTGTTATTCCCGTCAACTCTGTGCATGTGGACCGTTTGAAGATCTGAAGGACTGTGTAAGGGTTTAATATACTGAGTTGGCTTATGGGGGGGCTAAGGAGGCAAATGCTAATATAAAATAATATAACTGGAAAAAAAAATGACTTGGTCATAAATTGTAAATTAATTGTAGAATGATTTGCTGAATTGTTTGCTGTGATCTGTGGTGGGTTTGGCATGTATGTAATATATGCAGACACACTGAGGCGGGAGAAGAAAAAATAAAATAAATGCATAAATAGAAATGGTATATATATATATATAAAATTTTCAATTATATATATATATATATATATATATATATCTATATATATACTATATATATAAATATACTGTGATATATATATACCATCAGAGGTCGCCTTCCGATTACATTGACTCTCACACTACACAAACTGTTACACGTCACCCTGGACTACATTTCCCATAATCACAAGCTCACCTGAAACCAATCACACACACTACATAAGCCACACTCAAACCATTACAGATGGCCGAGTATTGTTTGCATTTATCGCTGGTTAGCCGTTAGCACATTACGGAGCCATTCCTTGTTTCCTATCCCATTCTCTCGTCTAGCCCTAGTTTGGATACTGTTTGCTCCTCATCTGAACTATTGCTTGTTTATTTGGATACCCTCTTGCCTTGCTCACTTGATTGTTTTCCGATCGTTGACCTTGTCTGTCCCTGGAATACTCTCTGTCTTGCCTGAAATGTACCTGTTTGACACTGTTTGACCCATGCCTGTTATGACCACGTCTTGGAATAAAAGCATGCAGATGGATCCGCACGTCTCTCGTCTCGTTCGTCCCGTAACAAGTAGTAGTAGTGGTAGTAGTAGTATTTATTTTTATGTAATTTATTCCTGTAATATGCTGATTTGATATAAAAACAATCAACAAATATATTATTAAGTTATTATTTTGAACAAACAACACGATCAACATGCATTTTACATAGTATGACAAAAAGGTATAAAAGAAGAATTGAGAATATTGAGTGTGGTTTAATTATTCCATCAAACAACAAACAAACCTAACTAAATCATAATAACTATTGATCAAATATATTGTAAATAGTTTACATAGTTATATATTATTTACATATAGTAAATATTTTAGTAAAACATTTCTTAAATACGAATCTCAACATTATGTCTAAAATTGGAACTAAATCAGTCTTATCCATACATTAAATACATAAGCCCAAATGTAAATGTAAACACAGTATAAGCTCTAAGTATCGGCTGCACATTTGCAGTAGTATGTCTTTATAGGTTTTCCCGGCTTATCAGTGCGGCTCAAACTGAAGTTGGGTTGTGTCAGACAGATTTAGAACAAATGTGTACATGTAAAGCCTATTCTGTTTTATCCATGTACTCCGGGGATCAGTAGAGTGTTTTAAGTTGCATGATGCACACAGTATAAACCTGTGCACTGTACAGATCCTTGGGCATTCAGTGGGATTTTGAGGGGGTCCTTGTTATTCAGCACCACAGATTAAGCCTGGCCTTGAGTACACTGACACCCTCTCAGTTGGACGGCATCCAAGGGTTAGTTTAGTTCATGCTGACAATAACAGGAAATGCAAGTGTTAGTACCCATGGCTTCTTCAGCATTTAGCCTGCGCATTACCCCACTCCAGGGGCTTTAGCATACCTGAGACCTAAAATGACCCGACGGAAAGGGGGTTACATCATTGAGAGGTGTTTCTGGCTAGCTGTTGTACAGAATTCTAAGACAAAATCTTGAGTAATATTTTGTTTTGTTTCTCATTAGACACAATGGGAGTGATGCTACATTAAATCATTGGGGGGAAAATAAAATGTAAAATACAATGAACGCTTAATAAATCTCTCTTATATACATCTACATCGACATACATTTTTTTTCTTACAATCTAATACTTTTATTTATTAATAAATTATGTATTATAGTTTTATACCCTGAAAGAGAAATGTAACTTGGAACCAATTATGTAAATTGGGTCTTTGCATCATGGGGAATAATTGCATTTTAAATTTATTCAAATAGAAACCATTTATTTTTAACTAATTGTTTTGTAATAATATTTTACATATCTTGCTGTTTTTTTTACTGTATTGTTTATTAAATAAATGCAAACATCTTTCAAAAACATTGTAAAAAACTAACCAACCCCAAACTTTTTAAAGCATGTATTTTCAAAGAACATGGCTCTTTCCCAGTAAATAATCCATTAATATATATATATACTTGATATATTGATCATGTCTTATTTGACATCCCTTTTACTCATCTGGTCTTCAGGTACTGATCAACATTATTGTTAGACAGTTTTTGTTCTTAATTCATTGAAATGAACTAGACTGCTAATTGTATCTCAATAACTCATATGTATTGTAATAAGTAGTTCTGAAATTGGTTCAAAATGTCAAACATGCTCAATATCCTCCGACTGGACAGATGAAGATGTGCCCATCTGCAAACTGACTCAGACTTTCAGCAACTAGCCTCAACTCATCCAGACTGTAAATCAGGGCAAAAATCTGTGCAAAAGTCATGTAGTGTATAATACAAACTTACTTTGGCTATACGCTACGACTTGGACGAACATTAGACATATACATAGGTATGGGTAAAAAATATCGATATCTCTATATTAATCGAATCTCATTTTTACGGAACATATCGATTCTTAAATCCCAAGAATCGATTAGTCTAGCCTGTTTTCAGTTAATGGACGGAACATTGAAGGGCACTTCCCATGCAATATATCGCAATAAGCATTGTGCTTTGATACTTTTAATATGAAACAAAAAGCCTCAGATTTTAAATTCTGTCCATTGCATTGCAGTATTCAAACAATAAATGCCGTTTTGGCTGTAGCGCCTCAGTTCAACAGACGCGGCAGCGTGTAGCGCACGTGAACTAATCATCTCCTCCACATTAAAACCTGTTTCAGCACAAGCTAAACGACTAAACATCAGAAGGTAAGTTAATAGAAAGAGTACAACTTTACAATCCGTCTCATGTCTCGTGTAATCGCTCAATCAGTGTTTCAACCGCACAAAGACGTCAATATAAAGGCTTGTAAGCAATGTCACGTAATGTCACATTTAACTCAGAAAAACATATTCGGTGACCATAAACTTATTAATCAGATAGAAAAATAAACTGTAGAGAGGGGCATTTTGCTAAATATATGCACCATATAATATATTCATTATAATTTTTACTGTTCTTCAATGTTCAATTAATGTTTGAATAAATCCATCAAGTTTAGGGACTAATTCTCACTATTAACCAGTTTCTCATTTGCATGCATAATACTAGCATATTGGCTGTTTATTAGTGCTTATAAGGCACATATTCTGCATGACCATATCCTACATCCCTACTCCTACCCAATAACTAAACTTAACAAGTACCTTACTAACTATTAATTAGAAGCAAATTAGACATTTCTTGAGGCAAAGGTCGTAGCTAGTGAGATTTGGACCTTAAACTATACTGTGACTACTAAGAGTTACGTTACTGGAGTAAAATTAAAACACTTTCATAAAATAAATGTTAACACAATCTGTTTTCTCATTGTTATGTCTTGATTAGTTACATTTGTGTGTGTGTGTTTTGCAAGTACTTTGCATTTTTTTTATTTTTTTATTTTTTTTACAATCA
>JADLZN010000541.1:0-46195 GCA_018155175.1 Sinocyclocheilus anophthalmus
ATTCATCCCCCACCCCCCCCCCCCCCCATTGGAGCGTTTTTTCCCTAGCTGAATGCCATAGTGAAGAAGCATTTTTGGTTCCACAAAGAAGCATTCAGTTAAAGGTTCTTTAAAGAACTATCTCTTTCTTACCTTTTTGTAATCTAAAGAACTTTTTTTCACCACAAGGAACCTTTTGTGAAACAGAAAGGTTCAGATGTTAAAGGTTCTGGTAAGGAACCATTTAGACAAAAATTTTCTTCTATGGCATCGTGAAGCACCTGTATTTTTAAGAGTTTGTATTAGAGGAAGTCACTCATTCCATTATAGTGGAATATTCAGATTATGAGGACTATTCCTTTATAATGTGAATTTATACAATAACTTCTCAGTTATTGGGATTGGGGTATAGAGAGTGCACTTCATTCACGTATTTCTCATCCATCTTCCGTTAAATGATACACACAAGAGCTGCGTATAAAATGGCTGATGTAATGTAGAAAACTGTGTAGTAGGCTATTGCTGTAATCGTTAGCATTGACACAATACACTACATAAGTCGAGATCGGAGTGTGTATTACAATGGAGATCAGGTGTTTTTGGTATATCCACACCATAACTGAATGTTTATATCTTGTGCAAATCGAAAACCAAAGTATTCTGTTGGTCAAATTAGATAAAGTAGAGACAGTGAGAACGAAGCCAAGATACGAGGAATACACATTATTGGTCACATTTGTGCAATTGTTTATTTTATGATTTTGATGTTGATTTAAGTAATATTCCAAACTTCAAAATACAGAGAAGTACTTGAAGAGACAAATTCCAGTATTTCCAATAAGAGAAAACATGTCCATGTCATCGTTGTATCTTTTTGTTATGACAACAAACATGGCGACGTGCACATATTTAGGGAGACTCATGCGCGCTTTTGCCTGTGTCCGCCACAGAGTTCAGTAGATGGATAGTAGGCCAATGACATGATCTGGGTGTAAGCTTTTTGGGGGGGTCTTATAGATGTATTTGACATCATTTTGCCCTTATTCTGCTCAATAACTGAGCCTATTTAATTTCTCGTGACGTAGGTGATGACAGAATTAACTAAACAAAATTTCTGCTTCTCAGCCTCGAACTGCGGACCTGTAAATTGTTCGTATTCGTTGTATTTAAAATACTGTGTACATTATCTTCCGTTGCTCTGGGTTGGAGTCATAGGGATTTAGTGATTTTTATGCAATTCTGTGATGTTTTGTTTAGCAGTCTTGTCCTGAACATTAAAAACATACTTTTTCAATCGTTGTTATCTGAGCCCAGACATAAACCTTCTGCTGTATCACTTTGTGTGTTGGTTTTTGCTGGTGTGGTTGTCTTTTGCGGTATTGGGTGGTGTTGGGTTGTCGGGGGTGCTTGGTGTGTTTTATTTAGCGTTTGGCTGTACCGTGCTACTCACGTTCCCTTGCTCTTCTATATGTGCATTGCTTAAAACCTTCACATATATTGCCTGTAAAGAATCGGTTCACCCAAAAATGAAAATTATGTCATTATTTACTCACCCTCATTTCATTCCAAACACTTAAGACTTATTTTTCAACTTCGAAACACAAATTAAGATATTTTTAATGAAATTTTAATGAAAGACTTCTGTCCCTCCTTTGAAGACACCATAAAAGTAATCAATATGAATTGGGCGATTCATGTCTTTTGAAGAGATTCTATCATGTTATATGATGAACAGATTTAATTAATTCACAAATAAACATTGGTCAACACTCATACATGGAGCTCATCAAATATCGTCAGCACGGAAGCTCATCCGTACTCGATTGATACACGAGAACAAACCTTATTGGTTCTTATGGAAGCTCAAAAGTGGAATAGACTTTCAACTGAAGGACAGAAATCTCTCGAGTTTTGCTAAAAATATGTTCATTTTGTGTTTTGAAGAGGAACAATAGTCATACAAATTTGGAAGGACATGGTGGTGAGTAAATGAACATAGACGTTTTATAATAATATGTTTTTAAGCACCACATTTTTCTGCTGTTGAACAGTTCACTCTAGACTGTTAAGAATAATGGTAGTGATAATTTGTCATTAGGATGAGATAATCTACTCTGTTGTCAGACCTCATTAAACGAAACACTTCCTAAAGTGCCTTTTTTTTTTTCTTTTTCTTTTTTTACAGTCGAGCTCTGTGGATAGACAAGCTTTAATTTTAAATGAAAACGAAATAAATAAATGGTTATTGCATAATAAGCTTTTTATCCACCACCATCACCCATAATTGTTATCCATATGGCCACAGCTTTATTATTTAGTGGCTGCCTCTTAAAGTGACATTAAAACACACTTTATTCACTGAGATTTATCTAAATAAGCTAGTTTAATCTAAAGTCTTTCTTTTATTAAGTTTTATTTTTGTCTTTTTCCCTCTAGTATTGAGAGCTATGGTAGAGAAGTGGGACAGGAAATGACAAGGGAGAACAGGTTGAAATGACTCTTCTCCCTGTTTCAAACTTTCAGCAGACTCGAACTTGCATCCTCTGAATGAGCAACATAGCTCAGAGCATTGGCTGCTAGGCCATGACTCTGAACACTCTTTAGTCTTTTTTAATTCACTAAAGTGATTACTTTGTGTGCTCGCTGATCTCACACAAGGGTTGGTGCTGAATAGTGCAGTGAATACTGTAGAAGCAAAGAGACAGTTACTGTATGTCACTGATATGCTTACTTTAGTAAAGCATGCTAGCAATGCCAAGGGGTCATGGGTTTGATGCCAAGGGAAAACAAGATGTGTGTAAAATTAATGCAGTGGATGAAAAAAAAAAGCTTCTGCCAAATGCATCAGTATAAACGCGATTTGAATGAATGAATAAAAGATGCACCGCTCAACCGGCCAGGAACCGGAATTAGACGATTTTCTGCATGATTTGCCTGGACTGGTGACCACCCGGTCAGTCTGCCGATTCTGAGCCGGTCCGTTTTGAAGTCACAGCTAAGCTCACATCCACATGTAAACATGTCATCAGCGTGGAAGTTCTTCACTGTAAGTGAAGAAGATACAAAGTTCACAATTAGTAATATGTGTAGACCAAAATAAACTGTGGGGGAACCACAGGGCTCGATTAACACTTGTCTGGGACAAGTAGATTTGTTGTCTGGGACAACCAAAACAAATGAGCGCAACAGCACTCACAGAAAGTTATAGATGCATACTGCAGCAGGAAAAAAATATATTTATAAAATATGATTTAGGTAAGCAACATTACACGACCAAGAAGTTTCCCCGATTATCAACACGACTGCAATGTGACACTGATTTTGTACAATAGTAGTTCAATAAACAAGAAATTAAAATGAGACACTATATTGACTGTTTTTGCTCAGTTTCGCAAACGATAATAGTTCCAATCAAAGCCACAGCAGAACTGTTTGAACGAATCGAGTGAGTCAATGATTCAGTAACCCATTCATAAAGACTTGCTTCGTTTCTGAATGATCAGCCTTTTGAACGAATCGGTAGAATGAATGACTAAATGACTCACTCATTAAAACAGTCATTTGCTGCCACCTACTGGTGGTTTGTTTTCATATTTAAAAGTATCATTGCATTTTTTCAACATTTTTATTTGTATGGTCAAAAATTATTTAAAACATTAATCTTATGCAATTATTTATGCATTTGCAATTTTGTGGTGTAAATGCATTTATGGCACCTTAGCTTCATCAAACAGTCTGTGTAAATACATCTAATGCCACACTTCAGATGTAGCTTCTGTGTTTCCTCCGCAGGGTTAAGATGGAGTTAGTTGATACTGATTTAATTTGAATGGTAACAAACAACTTTACCATTTCTTATTATTCTAACTGAATTAATTGAAACAATGTAAGAATTTGATGTGAAAGATGACGCATTTAATAAGGTTAGGGGGGAAAATTACCATTTATAAACACAGTGGCAAATTATATCTGTTTTGTTATATACATAGGAATTAATTTTCAGTTATTTGTTATTTCTACCTCTTTCCAGTCACAGAGCACTTTATTTCGAGATTTATTTAAGTGAGAGAGCATCTGTAATTTAGTCCAGATTGGGGGAATTGTGATGTTTAATCATGTCTTTTATTATGTAAATAATTGATTTGCATTGGAAAAAAAGTAGATGTTTGTTTGAATATGCTGTTAATTATAGCTCTTACAAAGAAAATCTTTCAGCAAAAATCAGTATCAGCAGGTCACTCTTACAAAAAAAATCGGAAATCGAAATCGGCCAAGAAAATTGCAATTGGTGCATCTCTACAATAAATCCTCCAGAGGCTGTAATAATTTACAAATGTAAGCTTTCCTCCAAAATATTCTGCGTAGTGCATTATTTTATAAGTTTACACATTATACAGGGCTGTATGTTAACTTTTTTGCGCATAGCACTGGTGCTACAGAGGTTGAAAATTTTGTAGCACAGGCCAAAAAGTTGTAGCCCTATGTGCAGGACATCAATTAACTCTTTTATGAGCAAACCAGTAGGAATTGTGGAAAATGGAGCTGGATGTATGGACTCAGTGCTGTCAAGACATTATTTTTAAATTGCACATTAGACTACCAAGTAAAATAGCAGCGGATTATTGATTCAACATCACACACAAACACGCAGACAGAAATCCTTGCTTCAAACAAACAAGCAGCTCTGTCCCTCACATGCATGCAAACCTGTATCGCATAATGTGGTAAATGTATTCATTGCACATGCCGTTTTTTTGTAGCATGTGCGACATACATGCTGCACTTTACAGCCCTGTTATAAGTTGTCTAATTGCATTATTTTGTGCAGAAGCCAGTTGTACTAATATTACATGTGGAGGACATGCATTAACCACTCGGACATGGCTCCAACATGAGACAGTTTTCATTACAGTTTGGTTCATATGAATGTAGGTATTGCACATTTCCTTCCTTCGACCACTTAAAGTGTTACCAGATGTCTTTTGCGTGCTTCAGGTTTTGGAGATTCTTATTAGTATTTCCTCTCCCAAGATTTGGCTTTCCATCAAAGGTATATATTCTTTCCTCAAACCTCTGTGGGGAAGTGTTATCATACCATATATTTTTTGTTTATTAAAAAAAAAAAATTATATTCTGTGTAAATCTGGGATCTGGTACCATTCCAGCATACTGCTATTCAGTTACCACTCACTCAGATGTTAACACTGGTTACTGCCATATGCTTGTGCTCAAACAAAACAACAGCACTGAACTCATGTACATTAACCAAACAACTTGCCACATTAATGATTGGTCTCAGTGTTGACTTCCACTGTGTGTGTGTGTGTGTGTGGTGTGCGGTGGGTGTTTGTGTGTGTGGTGTTGTGTGTGTGGTGTGTGTGTGAGACTCTCAGTCAGGACAAGGCTCCCTCAGTGTGTTGAAGTGCTCTACATCTGTGAGCAAGTACGAGGCAGTGACGGCCCACCCAGATGGCGGTGCGAGTGATGCCAGTTGTCCTTGCTCAACCACTGACAACTGCTCTCCCCCTGACGACTGTTACTCTCCCCAGCTCTAAATGTTTACCTTCTCCCTTTCACGTCAGAACAGTAAATGTCAACAGAGCAGACCTGTATGATCATCCAAATTAGAACTCTTTCCTCTAACAAAAAGCATCATACCGTCCAGTCTTGGCTTTGCTTTAAACCTTGACCTCTTTGTTTTCATGCATAAAGGGAGCCATAGACTTTTTTCCATAACCACACTAGATCAGGTTTGGTCCTCAGATTTCGGGGCACACCAGGAGCCGATTGTCACAGTTTGAAAGAGTCTCAAAGGAGTTTGGAATTGAGGAACTATTCGACTTGACGCAGTTGTGATGGTGTTAAGGCTCCTCTGCCAACCGAAAACACAAGATATGTGAAAGCTTAAAAAAAAACCAACCTTATATAAGTTTTCTGCCTAAGCTCTGGGGCCAGGGAAGCTGTAAAAATGTAGTACACGTTATCAAATAAAAATTCTGACATCTTTCAACTTGTTAGAACTTTTAATAAAGCGTATGTTCATAACTAAAGAAGGTTTTTAGAGTTAAATTTATTATTATTAATAATTATTATTATTTCACACAAATATATCAAGAAAAAATATCTGAAATTAGGACATTTTGACATTATAAACTGCCTGGGCGGATGTCAAAAAGCTCAAATAGCATGCATGCATATTGCTCTTTAAAAATGCTGAAGACCCCTCTTATTATGTAGGTTTGCATCAAACATTGTCCTCATTCAGCACACATGAATAATTTATAGCTTCAGCCCACAGTGATCCACTCATGTTTACTGCCATACATACAAGTTATTGTGTACTTTCACCAACATATTCTTCAGTTGAGTGAACAACAAATATCACTGTGACATCACTGCATGCTGAAACTGATTCCAAACGGACATTTTATAATAACTGTCTATAATATTAACAAAGATTATTACATTATATTGTGCAATGTACAGCAGAATATGAACTTTAATGTTTGTTAATGACTTATCAAGGATAATTATTATATAATGTTACATTATTTAATTTGCTGTTTTGAACTTTTAGTAAGTTTCAGCTTTCAACTTTCAGGAAAACATCACTGCTCTAAAATACACTATAGATTTTGTGAGGATCTATTCTTTCCTCAGTGTCTATATTTTTGGAGGCCAGTGGGCAGTGATTCCTACAGTAGGCCAGGCATGGAGTTTCACATCCAGCTGGAAAGACGTTCAGCAGAAAGGCCTGTCATTCCATATGCTGGTGAGAACTGAGACAATAGAAAGCCAACGGTTAGACTCTGGCTCTCTAGAGAAATGGCTATTTATGGCACCTTGTGTAATATCTATGCCCGTAGGTCAACATTTTCCCTTGTACTTGACTCATAAACAGAGTTGGAAGAGATCAACAGTCAGGCCTAAAATGGAAAGTCCTTTTGAATTAAATAGCCACTTTTACACTGACACAAGTGATCAAAATAAAACCCCCACCCAGTCTCCATTCAAACAAGAACATAATGTCTTGGCCTAATTTCTGTCATGCTTGTTCTTCAGGAAAAACTGAAACTAACCCGATGGATCCAATGAATTCAGCAATTTACCTCTGCTAAACTCTTTCTGTGTTTCATCACAAGAAATTATTATATAAAAGTGTCTTTTTTATATATTTTCAATAAATTTCACAGCATTAGATTTTCAGGCTTCTGTTGTTTCAACAGATGTTATAAATATTTTCATATTAATGATATGGATTATGATTACAGTATGGAGCTGATTACAGTATGTGATGCAAATGTTTTAGTTTACAAATTATCTTTTTTTTAAATTAAATTATAATATGCGCCGTAAACATAATTTGTGTGGTCATTTCATTTGGAAATTGCAGTGAAATGTATTAGTACGATTTTGGAGTGCAAAAGTGTACAGTAGGTAGAAGTGCTTTCTTCCAATGAGCCTAGGTTGGATCTTATTGAAATTTCGCTTACTGAAATTTCACTTGAATGAACAGATATCGCACATGCACAAGTACTACAGGGGATACAAGCCGGTAGGAAAATTTCCCATATTGTACTTTGTAAATTTCAAAAATAGTCAATCAATCAAACAATCAATCATTTATTTATAAAGCACCTTAAAAACCATGAAAGTATACCAAAGTGCTGTATTTATATGTAGTTATATGGTCTCTTTTCTCAGTATTTGTCAGCAGTCTGGCCGCAGCGTTTTGAACCAATTGTAACCTCGACAGGGACGACAGACAAACCCCTGCATTATGCATTACAATAATCCAAGCGTGAAATATAAAAACATGTATATCTTTTTCAAGATCATTCTTTGATAAAACTGACTTAAATTTCGCAATCCTCCTCAATTGAAATAAACTATTTTTTACTACTGTGTTTATTTGACGATTTAATTTGAGCTCAGAATAAAAAATTATGCCTATGTTAGTAGCATGACTTTTCCCCAAAAAGCACAATTTCAGTCTTTTTATCATTTGACATTAAAAAGATCCTTAAGACTTCAGGCCAATTCAACAAGGAATGTATCAGCGCATTTATTTCCTGCTTTTAACAGGCAGGATAAAAAAAAAAACTGTGTGTCATCAGCAGACTAGATTGAAATGCCAAATGTAGTAATATAGAGCCCAGTGGAAAGTATAGAGAAAAAAGCAAACGGCCGAAAAAAAATATAGGCCCTGAGGTAACCATACTACAGAATAACAATTATTCCCAATATTACAGGAAAGTTTCTATCATTCAGGTAAGAAGGAACCAACGTAAGACACATTACTTACCCCAACACACCGATCAAGCGATCTACCAAAAATTGTATGATCCACGTGGGTCAAAAGGCCGCTAGGTTAACAAAGACAAGACCGAAACAATTCCATTGTAAATTCCAATAAAATCTTCATTAATACCCCTAATAAGTCTGAACCTGACTGAAACTTAACTTTATGTCAAATGCTTAAAAAAGAAGAGAGCTGGACCAAAACACAAACCTTTTCTAGGATTGTTTACAAATAAAAGGAAGTTTAGAAAGAAATGGACCTGTATAGGTACTATAAAGTACTGAAGAATGTATAATTTTCTGTTAAAATCGTTCTGATGATGTACTGTGAGTGATTGGCTGTATGAACTGCTTGTCATCACTGTCTTCAGCAAGGCGATCCCCCCTCTCTCTCTTCCCCTTGAAAGGGGCGTTGGTACAACAAAAAAGACAACGGAGCAGCTACTAAACCCCCGTGTTCTTTTCTCAAATCTCAAGTCAATGCAGCAGCCCAAACCTTAAAAAGCAGATCGTTCACTTCACAACGTTAATTGAGAGAAATAATATTGCCAACAAGGTTTCCTCTGAGGATCTCTTGCCTCCTTTGGGGTCTCTAATTTACTGTCAACCAAAAACAGTCCCTAACAGCCCCTACGAAAAACATCTTGCCTTGTCTGTTGACACCACACAATGGAGGGCAGTGGAAAGGCATTTCTCAGATATCCTGTTTAAAAGTAGTAGTGAGTATTGGGGGTTAAACACTCTTCCACTCTCACCCAAATCCTTGTGGGGATCTGCAAAAAAAAAAAAAAAAGTTGATATTTGTATGAAGAAAAGAAAGAAAAACCATTATTAGGTCAGACAGGGGGGGGGGTGGAAAGAGTTTCAGTGGATGCAAGGGAAAAAAGTATGATGTGATCCCTTTAAGGCATACAAAGATGGATTGAATGTAGAGGCAATGGTGAATATAAGATATGAGAATAAAGCTAGGCTGAGTCTCTGTGACATGCATAACAGACTAGACTAACAAAAAATACACACAAACTGAGGTTTGGAGAGGAAATACCTCACAGATTTCAGAATTCCTGTTGGGTAGCTCTTAATTCATCGAAATTAGCACATGTTATATGTATATGTTATAGTGTATATGGTATGACTGATGGGATCATTACATGTAAATATTTTCAGATATGCTTTGTTCTGAGCACTTGTACATTCAGAATGACAGTCTTGAGGTTTATAATCTGAGGTTTCATCAAAGACTGCATAACCTAATCCTTTTGCCTCGTTTACTGCAAGGGTGACAGATGACGACACTGATTTCCTTAGCCGAAAGAAGGATTTTGCTTATCCTTATGGAAATGGATTAGATTAAGTGGAAACATTTTTGACGTCTTGGTTTATTTATGTAATGTTGGGATAAGGCCAGCTTATTCAGATTTCAGATCAGTTTCTTTGAAGGTGACACTTTTTTTTATGGGTTGGCAAAAATCAACAAAACTAGTTATGCACAGAAATTATTTTACCGAAAAAATGTTTTCATTTACCCCCAAAAAAATCAAAGCTGAATACAAAGTTTATTTAATAATCAATTAATTGATCAAATGTATTAAATAATAAACACTCAAATATTCGATTGCGAAAATGTTGGTGCATCACTACAAAACCCTGTTTAAATTTCAGCGTCAATGAAAAATTGTGTTTCTCTGTAAAAATCGTTTGGACTATTTGGAAGCTTTGGGAGTTTCCAGATCACTAGTGTTATTGTGCCAGAAATATTACATATAACCTAACATGGTTTTAATGTTTCTTACAATGGCTATACCATAGACTACCTCAGCAGCTCTTGTAACCAATTTTTTTTTAAACTGACTTAAAGAGAGATTTTACTGAGAGGATATACAATGTAATATAATGACAGTGGGTGATGAGAAAAATGCTTAGTAAAGTCTTTTGTTTTTCTTCAGTTTTACAAACCGTGGTTTTGAGTAAATGTTTCTCATTGAGTAGTACAAAATTCATAAGCACAGAATTATTTCCTGTGGTTCTGCTGGTTTGCAAGCCATGGAAGCACAGTCTCTCACAAACTATGATTGTGACTGAAGATGACAATCTTTTGACAATCCTTTTTTTTGGGAAACACATAGCTTAGATTTTCTGTTCACTTGTAATCCTTGTGTCAGTACTTTTGTGCCGCCTTATTACAGTGAAGTGAAATGTGGCCAAGTTAGGGGACCCACCACACAACAGTGAACACACACCCGGAGCAGTGGGCAGCCATTTTTTTTGTTGCGGCGCCCGGGGAGCAGTTGGGGTTCAGTGCCTTGCTCAAGGGCACCTCAGTCGTGGTATTGAAGGTGGGAGAGAGCGCTGTACATTCCCAAAGCAAATGCATTTGTTAATTTGGTAGTGAGGGCACTGTGTTTTTAGTCTCTCCTGTTTATTGAAGTTTTAAATGTCAGATGGCATGATTTTTTGATGGGCTGGAAATATTCAATATGACACAAGATGGTGTGTCATGCAGGGCTGTATCCCACAGTGGGGGATTCTATTTTTGTGCGTGCGACTGACTCAGCAGACACACAGTGCTCTCAGACAGTTGAAGCCTGGCGGGAACCTTTTTTCCCTTCTTTTGGCTCCGTGGTTCCCATGGGGCTAATGTTTCTGAGACAGTCAAGGCCTTCATATGACCAACAGGATCTTCAAAACATTATGAGAGCTCAGGTTACCCAGTGCCAACAAGAGCTGATTTTGGACCAGTTTCTCAGTCTGAACATGATGAATATGTTGCACTCATGACCAGTGTGTGTTTTTTCCTGTGTTGCTGAGCTGTCTTCAAAAACAAAGTTATTCGATTTAATATTCATCTGTACAAATGTATAGTCCTTAACAGAACATAAAATCTGTCTTCCAGATTGTTCAGCTTTTTGTCAGTATTCATTTTTCTCCTTGTCATTAATTGTTCTTTATGTGCTGTATTTCTAGACATTGACATGAAGAAAGACATAGAGGTGCTGATAGCAGAGGAACGTGCTGAGATCATCTCTAAATATAATAAGGTAAATTGTGCCATTTACCCTCACACTTTGTGCAGATGTTCACTGAAATAGTACAGATTCTGTGATAGTTACTGTAACTTATTCAAGTTTGCCTATTTCCTTTAATGTATACCTTCAGGTAATGAGTTACTAAAAAATGACTTTGTGCTAGAAATGATATGTATGCTATAAATGTTTTAAGAAATGAATACTTAAATTCAGCAAAGATAGATGTATAAATTGATCAAAAGTCCAAAATAAATGCTGTTTTTTAAACTTTATATTCATCAAAGAATGTGTCATGCTTTCCTAAATAAATAAATGTTTCAAATCAGCATATTAGAAAATTCAGCTTTTCCATCACAGGAAAATTCCATTTAAATATTAGTTATTTGAATTGTAGAATATTTCACACCTATTACTTGTTTATGCATTTTGATGAATTAAATGCAGCTTTGGTGAGCATAAAAGAAAAAAAAAACTTACCAACACCAACCTTTTGAATTGTAGTGTACATAATGTTGATCATTAGCCTATTTTCATCATTAGCAGGGGAAATGTATTATTGTCCTGTATGTTGCTGTATTACAGTTTGACATTTCATTAATTCATTAATGTGGATGTTGTTTATTTTACATTGGGTCTACATCTGGAGGTTGTTCAAATATGCTGTGGCCTTTGTGGTTGTTGAGTTAGGTTAGTTTTATTTGTATGGGCTTTTTCGCAATACATATTGTGGCAAGTAAAAACTCCCTAAAATGTGTAAAAACTCTTAAAGGCAGTTTTATGTGCTAGGGCAGCGGACAGAGGATTTTTGAACCAACAAAGTGTTTGTGAAATATATGGCCACCATAGTGATCAATTTGAACATGACATCATGACATTCTCTTACAGTCTCATTTGAAATTGGGGAATACTGGGACTTTAATCCTCAACTGTCTGTCACGGATCACTGCTTTCTTTCCACTCTTCTCTCCACCATGGGGTTGAGAAGAGGGCAGGAGAGCAGCAGCCATCCCCCCTCAGGGAATCAATCCATACCGATTGGAAAAGCTTTTAAACTTCAGCTGTACTGACAGGGTGCAAATTATGTTAAATGAGTGCTGAACATTAAAATGTTCTCTGCTCATAAGTCAGAATTACAGCTATATGTCATTGGATGTATAACAGGGGTTGGGACACATTTGTTTGCATTTTGTAATTTCACTAGAATGGTTAGCAGGCCACAGAAAAGTGAAAGGGTAATGTGGAGAGCTGTGTGCCAGAGAGAATATTGCTGCTGAAACTTTCCATAACTGCATCAATCACTCAGCAACACATTGAAAATGAGTTTCAGCAGAGAACTTCCATTTATAACACACAGACAAAATTAAAGCTTCTGCTCGACAATTGGAAATCCTTCCAGTATTAGAGCAGATGCATCACTGGAGTGGGATATGGATCTGTCATGGCAAAAAATGATGGGGACGTTGATCCTGGTCACCGAAGTATACATTGATAATGTGGATATTCAGACATCCACATGTCAAGACATTTCATTTGCTTCCATTGAACAAAAATGTGTTGGTTTCATATATTTATTTGTTTAATTCAACTTATTTTTTTAGTTGATAAAAACCTGTAACTTTTTTTGTTTTTTTGTGTGGAAAATCTGTCAACCACCGAATAAATGCATTTTCTGCTTCCATAATCACTAGAAAATGTGCCAATAAAGAATTTAATATTATTAAGATGATAACATACCATATATTATTATATTACCATTAGGCTCATGAAAATCAAATCTGATTCAGAACTGCTGCATTTAAAGTTGCTTAAAATTTGCCTGGAACTGGATGATTAGTTGCACCTTTGATAAACACTACATGATTTCTGTTCAGACGAGTCAAATTAAGTATTCACTTGTGTATATTTCAGGGTAGAGACGCAGGAGTTCAGATCGATCCTTGGGAGGATGCAGACTACAGCATATACAGAGTCACAGATCGCTTTGGATTTCTTCAGTAAGTCCTGGGTAAAACCCAACACTCATTTAGCATGTTGGCAGGTGAAGGATGCATTTGTTCATTTGTTTTAAAAGCCCTGTAAAACTATTTTTATTTTGTCTGAACTGTCACTCACATGACAGTGTCTTTCTTTCATTATATTTTTTTAATCAACATGGATTGTCTGTCAACACATTTAATCATATGGAGCAATCTGATTTTAGGCGTGCGCTATGGCACTATTGGAACTGAATTAGTGTTCAATGTCAAGGTTAGGTACAGTAAATTTGGGCACAGATGTACACTACTATCCAAAAGTTTCAGGTGTGAAAGAAAGAAAGAAAGAAAGAAAAAAAAAAAAGGCGCATTTTCAAAATGAATAACAAGACATGTTCTTCATCGTAGAATGATTTCGTAGGATCATGAAAACTGAGACTAGAGTACTGGCTGCTGAAAATTCCCTTTTGCCGATCATAGGAATAAAATTCCATTTGATCTAATCATTATAGAAAAGTAAGTGTAAATGCAATGGTATTTTACAAATATTTTCATGTTCTTCCGGTATTGTTGTGGATCAAGCAAGTGCAGCTGGAAGTGTAAGAGACCAAATCGTGAATGGTAGGGTACATTGTATTTAATTCTGTCGAATACAAACACTCAGGCACAGAATAAAAAGCAATGGCATATTGTTTTATTTACTTAGGTTATATTATTTGTTAAGTAATAATTTATAACGTCTCGGTTACGTAAGGTAACCCTCTTTCCCTGAGGGAGGGAATGGAGACGTCACGTCGGTGACCGATAAATTGGGAATCTTGCTAGATAGACCAATCTACTTTGAGCATAAACTAAACAAGCCAATGCACATTGGCATGTGATGATTACATCCAGCTGCCGCTGATCACAGCATGACTATAAGTAGGCAGCAGATGCAGCGCATACTCAGGAAATTTGAAACAGGTACAGTGCGGAGGCCCCATCCTTCCCGATGGAGGTTTCGGAAGCACTTACACATATGTAAAATCGTTTAGGTGCATATGGAAGAATTAGATGTGATTGCAACCCTCTTGGGAAATGGCATGCAAGTCTGCCGGGGAAACACGGGCTCTGAATTACAGAGCCTGTATTAGAATATGTGAGGATCCTGTTTGTGGACTTCAGCTCAGCTTTCAACACCATCATCCCAACACTCCTCCAGATCAAACTAACCCAGCTCTCTGTCCCTAGCTCTATCTGTCAGTGGATCACCAACTTCCTGACAGACAGGCAGAAGCTAGTGAGGCTGGGAAAAATTCATGTCAACAGCGCCCACCATCAGCACTGGTGCCCTCCAGGGGTGTGTTCTCTCCCCACTGCTCTTCTCCCTGTACACCAACGACTGCACTTCTAAAGATCCCTCTGTCAAGCTCCTGAAGTTTGCAGACGACACTACAGTCATCGGTCTCATCCAGGACGGTGACAAGTCTGCTTACAAACAAGAGGTTGAGCAGCTGGCTGTCTGGTGCAGTCTTAACCTGGAGCTGAACACGCTCAAAACAGTGGAAGGGATGCTCTAAGGACTCATGGAGGAAAAGCCCCCGGCACTCTCCCCTACTCACCTCATAGGACAGCACTGTGGCTGCACAGTGGAGTCATTCAGAATTCCTGGGAAACCAACAAGCTCCTCAGGACTGAAATTGGGACACTAACCTCGATCTCCATGCACGCATAAAAAAAGAGCCCACCCAAGGTTGTTTCGGTCCTGTTCATTCAGCCAAGTGAGGAAATTCCCCTGCACAGGAGCTGCTTGACAACCCGTTTGTACTCAAGCAATCATGAGTCTGTCATGGCAACTCAGTACACTGTTGGTTTGGTTAGCTACAAATAATACAGACATCAGAAGGAAGTTCCAAAGAACGGTTGGAAATGGCGGACAGTCGTTAGTGGGTGCTCCGCCCTGCCACACTTCAAGAACTGTATACATCCAGGAGTGAGGAAAAGGGCCAGAAAAATCACTCTGGACACACACCTCAACATCCAATTATCCCCATTTGAACTTTTGCCTTACTGGCCGGCATACAGCGCCGCAACATATACAGGACAGCAGAGTGACAAGAAACAGTTTTTTCCGTCCAGCAAAAAATCTAGACCAGACAGTGAAATGCTTCCCCACATTATGACAAGTAAAATGTGGCCAGGAGAAACATTTTATTTATTTGTTACCCAGACTTGCCATATCGAGTTACACCCTATGCATCAAGAAGTCAGATATCCTCGTATCATCTCTATCAACAACATGTACATACAAAAGTTTTTTTTTTGGACAGCCCAAGCGTCAAAACTGGTGGTCGCGTAACCCACCACCTTTCTTGGGTACAATGAAGTAGGGCCTGTAAAACCCCATCTTCATATCGGCTAGAGGGACCGGCGAGCTCTATCACATCCTTTGCCAGTAGGACTGCGATCTCTGCACGCAAGACATGAGCATCGGCTGCCTTCACCTATTTTGAAGTGGATGCCCCTGAACTTGGGGGATGCCGGGACGAACTGAATCACATAGCCGAGTCTGATGGCCCGAAGGAGCCAGCAAGACGGGCTGGAAAGCGCTAGCCAGGCTTCCAGATACCGCACAAGCGGGATCAGCGGGAACACACGTACCACAGGGGGGTGCCAGCGGAGGTGTATGAAAACACAGGGACCGGCTAGGCGGGCTCGCAGGTAAACAGAAGCCTGGCTCCCAAGGGTCCATGACGCTGGCGGTTGTAAGCTAAATGGTTCAGGGGTGAGGAGAGGTGTGCGTGGGAGTTTATAGCCTTGATAAGCACTCTCGAACCGCCCAGTGCTGCTCGCTGGCGACAGAGGCGGATGAGTGGGGGAGGGGGTGGGATTAAGAGGCTGCACGGTCCCGGGATCTCTCTGGGACCTCTTGAGGACCCAGAGATAGAGGGGAAGACTGCTCTCTGGTCTAGATTTGGGTACCACTGAGTTGGAAGGTCAGCGGGAGGGACAAAACGAACGCAAAGATTCTCCGCCCGGCCTCCTCCGGGGGAGGAAGTGGTGTGTTCACCTTCTCCCGAAGAGCAACTCCATCCATCTCTTGGTCGCCTGTCTCAGGGCCTCTTGCTCTTCCGCTTGCTGCCAGGTTTGGCGGGGGCTGAGATGGGTGGGGCGGATGCCCTGCGACCGGCTCCATGGCGCTGCTTAGCTGGAGGCTGCTGTGGCTGCGGATGCAGGGGGACGTCCTTGGCGACAAGCAGGCTGAGTTGCTGTGGCCGGCGGACAGGTGGAGGGAGCAGCTGCCCGTCGAGGCAGGATGTGACGAAAAGCCTAAGTCTGCATCTGTGCAGCCGAGAACTGCTGGGCGAAGCACTCGACTGCGTCACCGAAGAAGCCGGTCTGGGAATGGGGGCATTTGTGGAAAAAACTTTGTTGGCATCTACATGTACGGCTCGAAAGACACCGCCATAGAGGGTTCCTGGACCCACAAGTGTGGAAAAATACAGCATGACCAGAAACCTCAGCTGTGACCTTACGACGCTCAGGGCGCAATGTCAGTTGCGGGTTTGGGTTCCTTTAGGAATTCCAGCATCATGACACACCCCTGCAGGTCCTCAGATCTTGAGCCTGGTGGACTTGCAGTAACGCCATGGCATGTAAGGCGGATGCAGCCTCTCCACAGGCCACATAAGCCCTGCCAGTCAGACCAGACGAGTACCTACAGGCCCGGGAGGGAAGGGACGGATTGCCCCGCCAGGTGGAAGCGGTATTAGGACACAACTGCATCGCAAACCGACCGCTCCACCGGGGGGACCCCCGTATACACCCTAGCTGCACCACCGTCAAGGGGGACGAGAAGGGGAGGAGGATGTAGTTAGGTTGACGCCGGATGATCAGGCAGAAGAAGATAAAGGTGCCTTCCAAGACTTAGTAACTTCCTCATGCACTTCCGGGAAGAATGGTACCGGAGTGGCCTGCTGAGAACCAGTGCAGGCCACCCCAAGAAACCAATCATCCAACCTCAAGGTTGCTGTGGAGGTGTCCACTCGAGCCCTACCCTCTCTGCAACCCAGGAAAGCATAGCCGTCATCTCTGGATCCGAATCGCTGGATCTTCCTCTCCAAAGAGTTCCGGCTCACCCTCTGATGCAGCGATAGACATCCGATCGTCGGGAGGAGCCCCAACGGATACGACTGGTACGCTCTTTGAAGAGGGCCCAGCGTGGGTAATATCAGACGTTGGTTACTGATGGAGTCGCCCTCCACTGTATGACAACCTTCAGAAAAAGACGGATCTGAAAGGCACATTAAAAAGACAAAACGTTAGTCTTTACAAAGACGCACGTGTATGCTCTTTTATGAAACTGCTCTTATAAGTGCTGAAGCGCACAGGGGAGATGGCCGCGTGCAACACAAACGGGGTAGTACAGCCTGATGTGTGCAACCCACTCGACACGGGAAACCACCACCGCTGTAGCGCCGTGCCACCAACACAAAAGAAGCTCCAAAGAGCGTGCTGAAAACTCGTCTTCTCTCCAGTACCGGCAGGAGCGAGAAACAGTGCAACGCTCACGGCTTCCGAAGCGAGGAAAGCTGAGTTATGTGAAAACCTATAGCAGCTGGATGCAATCATACGCAGGCAGGGTTTGCGATTGCGCTCGTTTAGTTTACACTCGAAATAGATTGGACTCTTTAACGAGATTCCCAATTCGTCGGTCACCGACGTGATGTTGAAAGTGACTGACTGAAAGGGAACTCAGGGTCTTAACCTAATCCCAGCCAGACAGGAATGTTTGTTATGGTATGTTAGAATTGTATTGTTTTCCAACTTATTTGTTTTTCCCACAGTGAAGAAGAATTACCCACACCCAGTGCACTTGAAGAGAAGGTAATGGAGACACACAAATGAAGCATATAAATATACTGTACAGGTGATGTGTATTTAAACAGCATGTGAATATACTATTCAAATAGTGTTTTGTAAAATCACAGACAAAAACACAAAAGAAATCACAAAGGATCACAGTTTGAATCAGTAGCAGTGTGGAGACTCTTTTGTAAACAGGCTTATGGTGACCTTCAGACATGAGTGTTTAGTATACAAGAGTGTGTGGCAGACACAACTGGGCTGTCTGGAGGTGTGCTCTCATGTGACATATTCACAGCTTGGAGGTGGTTGATGCATTTTCCAGCTGACATTTGTGCAGTTGTGTTGTGGCACGTAAAGGTTAAATACTATAGGTGGAAAGAGTGAAAGCTGTCTTCAGAACAGATATTAAGAACATCAGGGTGATCTGAATGCCTGTTCTGCATCTAATCCCAGAGTACTTGTACAAACGAGGAAAGAAATATTTCTTCCCTAGACAAAAACACAAGAGGGTTTTTTTATGTCATGTAGCAGATATTTATAATTGCCTGTCTGTTAATCGTCTCTGAGAATTGTAAGCTTGTGTGATACGCACCATATTCTTTCAGCTTTTTTGTATGTATGTATTATGTATGATTATTTTGTGTTTACTGGAAAATTATGAAAATTAAACTAAATTAACTTTTTAATCAAATCTATTTTTTGTTTTTGCAAATCATCATTCATCAGATTTCATTGTTTTTTTCCTGTGTAGCAAAAACAGGTGGAGATTGAGAGGGTGCAGAAATGGTTGAAGATGCTGAAGAACTGGAGCAAGTACAGGAACAGTGACCGGGTGAGCTTCACCTTGAGAGGTTGTTATAATTTCTCTGAAAACCAGACAGAGAACTGTGATGTAGCTACATGGAGAACCAAAGTGATGCTTAAAACACATTCATGCAGAGGCGGACAGTAGTGAAGTATTTTTACTCTGCTGTAAAAGTACTTTTCAGGTGTCTGTACTTTATCAGAGTGTTTTTCTTTAGAAAACTTTACTTCACAACATTCCAAAGTATAATATTGTACTTTTTACTGCACTACGTTTCATATTAAATATAATTTAATACTTAATTACATTAGAAATCTATTACTTTCTTACTTTTACTCAAGTAAAAGTAATTCAAGGATTTTCTTGAGTACAAGAAAGTACTACATTTTAATGTTCTTAAGTATTAAAGGTAAAACAAACAACAACTTTTATTTATGAAATGAAGTGCAGTAAAAAGTATGACATTATGCTTTGGAATGTAGTGAAGTAAAGTTTTCCAAAGAAAAACACTGATAAACAACTGATACTTTTTAAATTTACTTGAGTAAAGTAAAAATACTTCACTACTGTCCACCTCTGCACTCATGTGCACTTACTCCTGGTGTCTTTGTGCAGATGATTAAGAGGGTGTATAAAGGCATCCCAGTACAGCTGAGAGGAAAGGCCTGGGCCCTTCTACTGGACGTCGAGAAAGTCAAGAGTGACAATGCAGGAAAATATGAGGTACAGCATAAAAACATGCATACATACACATTCACACACAATAGCTCAGCAGATTTAGCTGTGACCTATGGACACTATGTCGCCGCAAGTCTCCACTGGCCAAAAACCGTCTGTTTGGTGAGAGTGGGATTACTGGAGTGTTGTTGTGGTAGAGCTATTTCAAAGGGATTAGGAGTGTGATCTGAAAACAGACATATGGCTGATACAAGGCATGGAAAGAGATAGAAGAGAACAAAACACAAGCAAAACAAACCTCCAGAGCTGCTGAGATTTTACAACAAGCTAAAAGTATTTGCAGCATCCACCTTGTCTCTGAGCAAGGTGCCCTGGTGGTGATATCATTTATTGCATGTTTTACGTGAATGTATTACAAAGCTGTCTTGAATACTTGATTTTGATTGGTCCCTTTGATTGGTCTCTCTCTCTCTCTCTCTCTCTCTCTCTCTCTCTCTCTCTCTCTCTCCTCTCTATATATATATATATATATAGATATAATACTGTACTACCGTTCAAATGTTTGGGGACAGTAAGATTTTTAAAAAGAAAATAATAGTTTTATTCAGCTTAGACACATTAATTGTTCAAATTAATGTTCAAATTTGATACTATTGATCAAAAGTGTCAGTAGACATTTATAATGTTACTAAATAATTATATTTCCAAATAAATGCTGTTCTTTTAAACTTTGTCACATTTATGTTCTGTTTTGAGGACTTTTATGTTGTTATATATTTCTGCTTCCTTTGATCCCTGTGTTTATTTCCTTTATTCTGATTTTATTTACTTTTGATTATGTCCTAGATAGTTTCCAAAGTAACTGTTCTTTACCTGTGTCTTGTTTGGTGGTATATATTGCCCTGTGTTTATATTATGGGTTTGTTGGTTATTTTAACTGTTTATGGTGTTTCACATTATCACTGTTTAACTGTTTTTAATCAAATAAATGTAGACGGTAAACATAAGAGATGTTCAAAAACATGAAATCTGACCCAGGTAGTGTATATATCATGAGCAGAAAAAAAAATCATAAGAGAATAAAAGTAGTTACAGTATGTAATAAATGAGATAATGTAAAGTCAGCTGTTCATTTTGGCAAAATAAACCCACTCAGTATTGTAGGTATAGTATTACATAATTAAATCTATATATGGTTGTCTTCTAATGTAATTTTGTAATGCACGGTAGCTTGTCAACATCAAATCTGTTTTTGATGAAGCTATTTGTTTGATTGACAGAGAATGAAGGAGCAAGCCCAGCTGTACTCTCCAGAAATCAAACAGATTGACCTTGATATCAACAGGACCTTTCGAAACCACATTATGTTTATGGATCGATTCGGTGTAAAGTAAGTAACATATGCATGCATTAAAATGTGCTATTATTAAATAAATGTAATTATATGCCTTGATGCATTGCAGCTCTGCAATAAAATTCATAGAAATAAAAATTACAGATAGAATGTGTGTTCTACAGATACTTGTGCTAAACATCACTTGCTGTGTCTGATCTGTTCCTCTGCTACATGTGCAACAAAAACCACTACTATCTGTAAGCACGCTAACAAAGAACCACATTTTGAACAGATTCTTCTGACATGCTTTCAGGCTTACTCTGACCAGTTGAGGTCATTTAGCTGTTGTAGTTTCACATGAGAGTAATGGCTCATATAACCTGTTACAAAATGCCCACTTCCACTTTTTGTCTGTTAGTGAGTATATAGATTGTATTGTCTTCCTATGACATTTTCATACAGTTGTCATGTAGGAAACTTTGTCCTTGGACTGATTTCAGAAGTTTTTTTATGCTATTGTAATTGCAGTGTAAATGCATCTGTGGAATCTCTGAGCAGCATTAAACAGTCTGTGTAAATGCATCTAATGCTTCAGATGCAGCTTGCGTACCACTTCTGGAGTGCAAAGATGGATTTTGTTGATACTGATTTAATTTGAATGGTAATAGTCCTATAGTGTCTTATTTTTCTAATTGCATTTATTAAAAATATATATGAATTCACATGAAATTTGATGCGCACATATAGTAAGGTTAGAAAATTTGCCCTTATAAAGATTTAAAAAATGTCTCTGGAAATCAATTTAAAGGAAATAACATCCTTAATGGAAACACTAGTTTAGGGGAACAATTCTCACTATTAACTAGTAACTAGCATATTGGCTGTTTATTAGTACTTATAAAGCACATATTAATGCCTAATTCTGCATGACCGTATTTTAGATTCCTTAACCCTACCCCATACCTAAACTGAACAACTACCTTATTAACTATTAATAAGCAGCAAATTAGGAGTTTACTGGAGCAAAAGTCATAGTTAATAGCTAGTCAAGACTGAGAATTGGTCCCCAAACTAAAGTGTGACCGATAAGACCATAAAATACAGAAACAGATTTACAGAGCCAGCACATGTACAGTACATGTGTTTATTGCTAAATGAATTCACAAATTTGCTCAAATATTTATTCTATCAGCTGTGTGTGTGCTTTATAAAAGTGCCAGTGTGTATGTTCATCAACATCTTAGTCTCTATTCACTGCTTCTGCAGACAATCTCTGGAACTGGTTTCTCAATTTTGATAGCTTGTTCCCCAAGCAGACCAGAAAAGGGAGTGTTGTCACTGAGGAATTAATAGATTGCAGGCCTTACAGAGCCAAGTGGAAAGTCTTGCTCATCTGAAGGGTGTCATTAATGCTCACACATGAAGGGAGGGGCTCAACTTTAATTTGAAAGAACGAATGCATCTTTGTGGAAAATATGGATGTTTGCTTCACGTGTTTCTGATGTGTGTTTGTTTCATTGTGTACTTTCAGTAAAAGACAGAGTTTGAGCCTGACAACACTTTTCTTCTCTTAACAGGCAACAGTCTTTGTTCCATGTGCTCTCTGCGTACTCTGTTTACAATATGGTACGTGTGCAATCACATCCATGCTTAATAAAGAGATGTTACGTAATTGCTGACTTTGTCTGTTCTTGTCCACAGGAAGTGAGTTACTGTCAGGGCATGAGTCAGATTGCTGCCATACTGTTAATGTTCATGAATGAAGAAGATGCATTCTGGGCTTTGTCACAGCTCTTAACCAATCAGAAACATGCCATGCATGGTGAGCCCTCCTCATTTATTCTGCTCTTGGCTATGAGTTTTAATGTTTATTTAATTTCTTTTAACGTATTATATATGCTTCATGAGGCCATTTACGAGATCAGATACAGTTCCATTCAAATGTTTTGGGTCAGTATTCTTTAATGATTTTAAAAGAAGTCCAAGGCTACGTTCAGTTTGATTAAAAAAAACAACAACAGTTAAACAGTAAAATTGTGAAATATCATTACAATTAAAAAAAAAATGGTTACACAATTTATTTCTGTAATGGCAGCAGCCATTACTCCAGTCTTCAGTGTCACATGATCCTTCAGAAATCATTATACTATGCTAATTTGCTGCTCAAGGAACATTTCTTCTTATTATAAAAGTTGAAAACAGTCATGCTGATTAATATTTTTTGTGGAAACCATGCTCCATTTTTTTTTCAGGATTCTTAGATCAATAGAAAGTTTAAAAGATTTTTTAAAGGATTTATTTGAAATAGAAATCTTTGTAACGGTTTAAATGCCTTTACTGTCACTTTTAAACAATTGAATAAAGTATTGAATAAAGTATTGATTTCTTTCAAGACGAAAAGTCTTACTGACCCCAAACGTTTTGAATGGTAGTGTACATAACACTTGTGAATTTAACACAGGTTATTGTTGTAGTTCTAGTACTGGGAAACACGTGACTTTTTTATCATGCCTTGACATTTTCAACCCATGACAGGATTCTTTGTTCCTGGTTTTCCCAAACTTCAGCGTTTCCAAAACCACCACGACCAGATTCTCTCCAAACTTTTACCCAAACTAAAGAAGCATTTGGTAAGATTGCTGTGGCACACACAAGACTGCAAAATGAACTCAGAACATATAAGATTAGTTAAGTTACAGTAAATACAGCTATTAACTTCATGTGTGTCCGTTTCGCTAATGCTTAGTTTTCTTCCCTTCTCATTCCTTTTTTTTCTGTTTATATTCACTCGCATCAGGATAAGGAGCAGATGTCCAGTGGGATTTACAGCACAAAATGGTTCCTCCAATGTTTTATTGACAGGGTAAGTGTTTGATCTGAGCAGATGCATTGTAACCATACTGACAAGGGTGTTATGTAAGCAGTGATTAGTAGATAGGTATACATGCTCAATCATATGCTTAGCTTAGATCTCAAAGCCAAAGAAATGATACATCAACTGTGTGTTTTATAGTGTTGGTTCAGGTCACTGCAGACAATCCTAAAAGTGGTGATTCATGAGCTGAATGCAGGTGGAGTTTTGGCTTTCATTGAATGCAACTGTTGAGTCAGCTGTTCTGTAACTGTGATTATGTTCAACCATCGAGGGATGGAAGCACTTCTGGATCTGCTCAAGTGAAAGGTGTTTATATGAAGAGCTGCTGGCAGTGAGACTTGCTCAGACTTGTTCAGCTAAAAACTTTATCTTGAGGTGTTGAGTGGACATTCAGGTTTATGCAGGCAGAGATTTTGACTCATATTGTAGATGTGGACACAGAAGGGGGAACTGGAAATGGATGTCAACAGCAAAGCACTGATAAGTGTTTAATATAAAAGATCAGGTGTAGATACAGAAAAGTCTGAAGCCAAACACTGATCCGTATAAGAAGGCACCTGTGAGGAAAGAAACTGCTTAACCTGGAGAAACTACAATATATGACCGTATCTTCTAGCTTTGTGTTCATTGGGTGTTTCTTCACATATAACACACTTTTCACTAGTTTATTTAAATAGACTAGGCATATAGTCCATCCAAAAATGAAAATTCTGTCATTATTTATTTATTGTGTCAAAATGCTTTAATTTGTAATGTATATAAATTATGTATGTATGTCTACTGGGTTATTTAAAAAATATAAAGCCAAAAATGAAAATTATGTAATTACTCGACCTCATGTCGTCCCAAACATGTATAGCTTTCTATTTTCTGTTTAACACAAATGAAGATATTTTGAAAAATAGGGTTTTCCCCCCATAAGTCATTAAGGTCCAAATTATGTTTAGATCTCTTCTTCATACATAAGCAATTTACATGTTTTGTATAATTATATAATGATATTAAAATGTCTTTGAAATTGCTATTATAAATATAATTAAATATACACTGAATTTTTAGGTTTATTTGACCTAGTTTTACATAATAATTCATCTCTTTATAATAGATATTCATAGTATTATATTAAAGGTATTGAATATAAGGATAAAACATAAAAAATCTATATAAAGTAAAAAGTGGTAAAAAAAAAAAAGAATGAAGACATGGTAAATAGTTTGCAATAGTTTAAATAGTTTAAAAGTACTTCTTCCTCTCTCTTTCTTTGTCAGTGACTCTTGAAAGTGGGAGCAGTGTGCAAACAGCAGGCAGACAAGGGTGTTTCAATGTTTACTCTGTGCATACACACAATCCTGTGGGTTTGGCTCAGGAGGAAAGAGAGCAGACACTGTCAGCACTGCAGAATTCGGTCCAGCTCAGTTTCAGAGCTGTGCTTGTGGCCTGGCAGCATTCTCGCTGAGGGAGATTAGCTTTAGACCAGCAGAGGCCCCGGTTTAAAACTGGATTTGAGGATGAAAATATTCTACACATTTATGTTTTCCTTTATGCTATGAGGACCTTTGTGCTGAGCAGTCGGTCTTAGTTTATCTACGGATTTGTCACCTTTTCCAGACCCCATTCACTCTGACCTTACGTCTGTGGGACATCTTCATCCTAGAGGGTGAGAAAGTTCTGACAGCCATGGCTTACACCATCCTTCAGCTCCACAAAAGTGAGTTCCTCTTTTTACTGAAATTAACAATAATTTAATCCAACAATTTACAAAATCTACACCATGTCTAATGAAAACCTCATAGTGCCATTTACCTCAAATGCTAATAGGCCTTGACATAAATTAAACCCTCTCAGCACATTATTGAAATCTATTGACTTTAGATTCTCCTGTGTAAAATGACTAACTGAAGTTAATCATGTTCAGAACGATTGCTTAAGATGTCTCTGGAGGACCTGAGAGAGTTCCTGCAGGAGAAGATAGGAGAGTCCATCTACCTCAATGATGACATTGTCATAGAGCAACTTAAAGTTTCCATGTCTGAACTCCGCAAAATGAAGCTTGACCTCCCACCACCAGGTTCAGCCATTTTCTTTACATGATACTGTATGTAACTGAATGAAGCTGTATACTTGTGTCGTTTTTTGAATGCTTTAATCAATTAGGAAATCTCACTGTGAATCATTCTATGGAATCTACCCCCTTTGTATCCTACATATGCATATGAAATTACTTAATTTTTATTTGTTTGGTTTTAGTTGACATCATTTTATAAGATAATATTGAATGATACAATACCTTTTTTTAAGGAATACTTTTATTCAATAAGGACACATTCGATTGATCAAAAGTAACAGTAAATATATTTATAATGTTACAAAAGATTTTCATTTTTAAATGCATGCTGTTCTTTTGAGCTTTCTAGGAATCCTGAAAAAAAAATGTGTTATGCTTTGTTTCACAAAAAACAAAGTTCTCAACTGTTTCATGTTAATAATAATAAGAAAAGTTTCCCGACCACCAAATCAGCATGTTATAATGATTTCTGAAGAATCATGTGAGACTGGAGTAATGGCTGCTAAAAAGTCAGTTTTGCATCACAGGAAGAAATTATGTTTTAAAACATAAAAATAGAAAACTGTTTCATTTATTGTATTTTTATTAAATAATTTGGTAAGCATAAGAGACTTCTTGCTATTAAATTCTATTTATAATAAACATATTATTATACAACAGAAGTGTCAAATTAACTGTATGTTACCTTTCTTAAGACAAGGCATAATTATATCACAACATATAGTAAAATGCTATATTTTTTGTGATGGCAAAATGCAATTTATTAGCACTTTAACAAATTGTTTACCTAATAAACTTAATTAATTCTAAAATCAAGTCCAAAGAGCACCTGTGTCATAGAATGACCAATTATAGTTGTTGTTGATCATTTTAACAGTAAAATACTCATTATTTCATTATTCATACTGTATATTACAGTTTTTCTCGATTGCTTAAACACATTTCTTGAAACTATGCCTCATATTCTCAAAACAGTAAACACAAATCCATAACGTCTCACCCAATTCCCCAAACATCCTATTTTCAGGTCAGAATGAAGCTCTACACTCCACCATTCACTCTTGCTGAAAGACCAAACTTTGGCCTCAGACATCACACACAAGCCCTCAAAAACACACACACTACAACATAGTCTTACACACTGGTGAGATAAATTCAAAACAATACTACAAAAAACAAAAAACAGTAATAAGTTATGTTGCTTGTGGTTCTCCCTTTCAAGGAACTTTTCACATAATGAACACATGTGTATACATTTGCACGTTTTTTATTCCTTAATGTACTGTACAGTACAATACACCAAACAACAACAAAAAATATTTTGCCCCAGCATCACATCTTTGTTCTGGGTCAGGCCAGAGAATCTCGTCAACATCACAGGGTATACTGGCCCTAGCTAGGCAGCGGGGGGGAAATCCTCTTGCATGCCTGATCCACCCCTGGCATCAGCTGAAATGTCTAGTCAGGCTTCTTCCATTCCATCGTCTCTGTGTCCTACAAAAATAGATGTACTGATTACTGTAACTGTAACATCCTTTTTACAAAATGGAAGCAGACAGAAACTCTATCTGTATGTAAGGCAATTTGATGCATGTGTTGTAACAGTGTACAGCACTCAAAAGTTACAGTAGAGTACACTGAGGTACACCTACCTGTTTTCCTCCCTGGAGGTTCTTATGATCGATGCGACGGTGAAGCAACTTAAGTTTGGCTGAACTCATTGCCCAGCCTCCCTCATAGTCATACCATGGACAAGGACATGGTCAACTAGTGGCACAAATTTAATCTGAGACTCCTTGTCTTCTTGCCCCTTCTCCTCATCCTCATCCTCCTCCTCTTCCTCTTCCTTCACCTCTTCCTCCACTCCTTATTGCTCTTGCTCATCCTCTTCCTCCTCCTCCTCCTCTCTGGTGTCCTTGACCTTTTCAATCACATCTCTCTTGATCCATTGTTCCAAAACTGAATGAACTGACTTGGGCTCTTTTATCTATCTATTGAAGGTTCTGATCGGTGTGTGATCAATTTTGACTCTTAGTGTTTCCACGTGGGTAACTGTGTGCTAATTGAGCTCAAGCTATGCTGACTTGAGTGAACAATATTGAATGCTAGTGCTTTCTAAATGACAACATGGTCTAGGCAATGAGAAATGAAGGGATTTGTGTGTAGAGTTTTGCAGTGACAGTTCAACAAATCTGATTCATGTGTCAAAAAGGGGAATAGTGTTTATAGTTTAGGGAAATGGGTGTGCTTTTTGATAAATGGCGTTATGGTTTTGAAATTTTAGTTCAAAAGCCTGGTGATAGTGTTTAAGCAATTGAGAAAAACTGTAACATTAATGCATACAAACATCCACCTCAGAGCATAAATTATATTTTTTTGGCCACAGCTAATGAGTTTGTGTAAGGTCACCTACATTTTCAGTCCAGTCTAATTCATTATTTCTGTATTCACAGCTAAGCCTGATGAGTTTCCACGCAAGCCTCTGGGTCTGGAGCTGCCCATTGTTCTGACTCCGGTCAAACAGCCCAAACCGAGCCCCTCAGAAGATACGCCCAACAAAGCCCAGCTCATCAAACGGCCACCTGCCTCTCTGCACATCTCTCTACAGCAGGAGTCCATCATGCTAGATGACAGTCTTTCACAGGAAAAGAAGTCTTACAAAGATGGAGGGACTGGCAGCATGTCTCCCCTCCCCTCACCCGACCCTGTTCTAGTGCACAGCCAGATTCCCCTCACACCTGATGGAATGCTAGGAGCCCCTGAGGACGGCGGAGAATGGCCTCCTCCATACGAACCTCCTGTACCTGAGCTCAATGAGACCCAAAACCAACGGGAGATGTATGAGCCTACTTCACCTCCAAATGTGGATGATAAAAAGCCTTCACGAACATCCCAGAACTTAGAGCAGGACACTTTAGACACAGCAGGAGGCAGTGTGGCGGGTGATTTACCCTCAGATAATTTCGAATCTGTTTCCATGCAGCCTTCTGGTGTTTACAGTTCTGAAAATTATGAGGGACAGGTAGGGGATGTTGAAAGTCAGAATAAGGACAGTTTTTCAGAGAGACTCTCCACATCATGTGAGATCTCCTCAACAGCCTGTGAGCTGTCACAGTTACCTGCCAAACGATTCCCCACAGTCCATTCAGACCCTCTATTTCAGCACCCACCTCATTCCTGCCAGCACCTGCCCAAATCGGAGACATTTTAAGCTGCCAACTGACTTTTATTCAAGCTGCCACATATGACAGAGATAAAGTCTTCATAACAAAAGTGAGCAGGCTCACTGTTTAATACACAACTCAGCATATAGACAATTGTTTTATGAACAACTGCCTTCCAACTTTTCTCTCGCACTCTTCAGGTTTGTACAGAACCGTCACTCACTTACACCACAACACCGCTGATGTCTTTGCAAATTTAATAAAATGGTGATAGCTGTAATGAAAAGATATGTTTTGAACCATGCTCTGCAATACGACTGATTTTCATTACAGCGATTTTCCACATTCAAATTCAAATCAACCATTAGTTAATATGCTATGACTTGACAGAATATTGTAATTATTTGTTAATATCACAAACCACTCCGTGTTAAATAATACAGTAGCTTATCCTTTCTGATAAGAAGGTAGAGGGATGTATTCTGTGGTAATTTGAATGGTCATGATCAAATAGGCTCCGTTTGTGATGTAAATTTTTTGTTGATACCAGCTTTATGGTAGGATGCCAATTTTGCAGTGTCCACAAGCCAATATTTATTATTCTGATAGAAAACATCACAAAATAGTTTAATGGAATGAATGTGCAGCAGTCTGTCAGAGTATGTTTGTCTCAAAATTATTTGGCACAGTTTCATTGAGACAACTGCAGTGTCTTTATGATTTAACTTCCCAGCTGATGGCAATATTAAACATGGCCTTCAACAAGATTAAACTATATTTTTTCTGGTTGTTTCTAAACACAACCTTCTGTACATTTGGTATTTGTACTTGTTTTTCATTTGTGTGAACATTTTGTACATTTCGCTTTTTCGAGTATTGTATTTGAATGCTTTTTGGATTTTGTATTTGTAACATAAATGACTTAAATGTCAGATTTGCTTTCTGATGGTCGCATCTAGCATAGGTTTACTTTTTATAAAAAGTTAACTGGTCTTAGAAGGCTGTGCCCAGGGTGTGCTTCAGGTTTACGATTTCAACTGGTTTGACAGATCAGATTCTGCTTTGAGGTAACATGTGAATTGTTTTGCCAAACCATGTTTCTCATCACTATGTGTAAACCAGTACAGCTATTTTAAACTAAAAGAGAATAGCTGGGAAACCGTGAAAATAGGTATTCTAAACAGGTAATTATAAATTAATTACTTAACACATCTTTAAACAGGTTATCTAAGCATGTTTTCAAGCAGCTTTATTGTACAGAATAACAGTGTAAACCTATTGTAAGTCGAGCACTGTATTGCTATTATGCCATTGTATTAAGACATTGATGGTTTTAAATTCTGTTACAGCATGGACTCTTTCAGATGCCTCTGTAAATTCAAAATATGTTTTCAGCGCAGTATTTGAGTTATGGACAGTGTACATTCCTTTTTAAGGAGTTTTGAGAACTCCAACCAAAAGGCTTTGGTTTTATTCAGTCTGTATATAGTAAATATAGGCTATACCTATTTACTTTGTTATTCTATGTTTGAATTAGATTTGCATAAATAGAAGTTTTCTAATCTTCCTTGGACTGTGCAGATTTATTTCGAAATACACAAGACACAACAGATCACGGCAATGCTCCGTGTGACCACAAGAGGGCTCTGGAAACACACCGTTTGTTTACAATAGATCCTCTCTGATTAGTTATCATTCGCACTACATGCCACGTTTTAGTTCCTTGTCATATTCTCAGCAAAAGTTCTTATTATTCATAATTTTTATTTTGTAATGGAAAAGTCTTCTGGTTAACTATAGAGTAAAAACGGCAATGGTTTAGATTTCCTTCCCAGTGAGAACACACAAGAGATTCAACATTCAGTGAGATATTTGCTAGCATCATCAGACTACCTGTAATATGAGGATCTTTCATGTTTCTTTCCTGCTCTCGGAGGACACTGACAGCATGTGGTGATACAGGTTTGGGTGATGGATGCCATGCTTTGGCAGATTGTGAGTGGCCATACACCATGACTGCGCCTCAGTGAGAGGAGAAAGTGACAAAATAGATCAGACGCGAAAAAAGGATGACAACATCATCACTCATCATCATAATTGAGCAGGTATTGATGCGCTCGTCTGTGCTGAGATCTGCAATGCAACACTTCATACTACTATCAGACCACACTGTGATCTATTCAGCCAGTGTGACTGGCCTTTAAGTGTGTTTGATCTGAAGAAAAAAGAAAATCTCTCTCTCTCTCTCTCACCTCTCATCTCTCTCTCTCTTTAGATCGGTTTAAAAGATAGCAGACAAAGATATAAAGCAGCAGGACTGGCAAATTTAAAAAAAAAATCTTGTCAGTTCATTTTCATCTTTGATCTGATTTTTATCAGCCTCTTTGAACGGAGACTGTCAACTCTCAGGGTTTATAACCATTACAAGCTGAACATTAGCACTCAAACCACACACTTGGAAAAGTTGCGATTACACCTACCTCTCTGTCTCCTGCTTTGTGCCTGAGGTTATCTGTTCAAAGACCACTGGTGTTTCAGCATCCAAAACAAGGAAGACAGACATCAGTTTTCAAAGGTTAGGCGCCTAAAATAATTGTTTCCAAAGGGAGCACCTTTAATCCAAACGTAGGCTACTCAGGGTTTTTCTAAAGGATGCCTCATTCGGACCGAACTGTTATCCAGCCCTCCTCCATGAGCCTTTAATAGTAGACTCTTCTGGTAGAAATTTAGGCATGGTTTAAAACTGAAACTGCTGTAAATATCATCATGCCTACATACTTAAAACAGACTTAAACATATAAAGAGATAGTCTCCCTTTATATAAATGCTAAGATGAACAAACTTGTGATTGGGATACTGCACTCTAAAAAATGCTGGGTTAAATACAACCCAGTGCTGGGTAAAATAAGGACAAACCCAAATTGGGTTGTTTTGACCCAGCGGTTTTGGGTTAAAATGTTTAACCCCCTTCCTGAGTTAGACCCAACCCCAACCGCTGGGTCAAAACAATCCAATTGCTGGGTTTGTCCCTATTTACCCAGCACTGGGTTATTTAACCCAGCATTTTTTAGAGTGTGTATTGTAGGCCTACACAACAAGACTGTATGGTTTGCTTCATGAAAGTAGCCTATTACGGTCTTACAATTAATATTTTCACACACAAAAAAACAAATGCTATGTTTTTCATTTCAGTCGGTCCAATTTTAAGTGATTTATGATTTTAGATAGATTTAGATAATTTAGAGATATCCAAAATGATCTGAAATACACAATTTTATTCAAGCACTTTAAATACCACATATTTATAATTAAAATATATACATAAATAAATGGTTCAGCCTGTTATGCAGGGATATTGTATTCATAGTTTAGTAATACAAATGAATATGCATATGTTTAATGTAAATTAATGACAAAAATAATGCTTTAAGTGTGTCCTTTAAAACCAAGATCTGACCCAAGAATTGAGATTTTCGACATATTATGAAGTTACACTTAGCCCTATATTATAAAAAAAATTATATGGTATCAAATAAGATCAGGGGACACATTGTCACCTGATTAAAAGTATTCAAGTTTATATTAGAAGACTATTAGGCTGTATTTGCCCTTAACAGTGTGGATACATTTATCAACTTAAATGTTTTATAGCCCAAATCATTACATAAATGATTCATTACTCTAATGAACAGCAGTCTCAGTCTGAAGGAAGCCTATAACTCACTTGGCCTCTGCACTACTTTTCAGAACCTTACGATATACCATTAGGCTACCCTATTAGTAATTTGTTTAAACTAGAGTAATTAGCGTCGTAAACGTCAAGTGTAAAGTGAATGAAGGAGCATTCAGCACTGTTCAGTGATCATTCTCGGCCCTTCAGGTAAAGCACGGTGGCTGTGCGCACAGGAAGGTAACAGCTCCCTCTATCCATCAGATGAAGACCAGGATGCAACTACGGGATGCGGTCGGACAAGTGCGCTGATATGCTGCTGAGGAAAATATTTCAGTTTTCTTTCATAGATGAGAATACCAAAACACAAAGGACTTAAGACAAACGAAAATCACCCAACACCGGGATTTAAGATGACACCACTCGAATATGTTTGCAGTCGTTTTTTTTCGTCTGTGAAACAGACCGAAGAAACAAAAGCGTGCTCGTGAATACCAGCGCGAGAGACACGAGACAAAACCAGAAAACAGCGATGCTTCATTTCTGTTTACAGAGCTTTATTTGTCTCCATCGCTCTTTTGCAATAAACACGAGACTAAACCGTGAAAAACAAATAATTTAACACCTCCACTGTCTGCTTATCACATAACGCGCCTGGAATAAGGATTTGGACAAAACTCTTATGGCAATAACGGGACTTTAAGATGAAAGCCTCTGTTTATGAAAACATATCGAAAAGGAAATGAGTGTGTACAGTAAGTTTGACGGCTGCATCACCAAACCCGTTATTGTTTGGTAATGTGTGTGTTTTTCCTGTATTGACACTTCTAATAACAGATACTGCCTCTCTTGTTATACCAAATATTGTTCTGGCTGGACTCAAGTGAGCAGTCAAGATAGACACAGTACAGCGCAGCACCAGGCAACACACACATCTCCTATGGTGACACCGGTTAGACATGCCAGTTTTACTGAGAAAAACAGCAATAATAACAGCCTGTGGCATTTATGACGAATGTAGGATACGTGTAGCTGTGTAAAATGTCATTTATTAAAAAAAAATAGACTACCTTTCAGTAGCTACATCAGACTCGGAAGTTTAGAATGTCATTGCTGAAAGATATGCTCATTCATTAGCAAGTCTAAATCTGTTCTAATCTGGAAACTGTTATCACCACCGTCATTGTGCGGGTAGCACCCACAACCCAACGCCACAGACTTCAACTACCTCCTTCGAGCTGTCCAAGTCCACACCTGCTGAACAGCGGGGCCACAGTAATAACGAATTTGCCACTGTAAGTAGGGTGATGTTGCTTCACGCTGCCCAAAATGACACCCCCAGAGAAAGCCCGACTTTCAACACCACCTCAACCTCGCAAGAAGAAGCCAAACAGCCCAGTTCACACACAACCACATAAACACAAAACATACACCGTATCTGCTGATCTGTTTTGCTTACGTTTGCATTTGGTTCAACTATCTGGAAGAACCACCAATACAACCAACACCACCGAAAACCGAACCCCAACCCCCCCAGCCACTCTCAACATACACATCCAAACTATGAGGACAAGGTCAGTAAATGAAACTGCAACTATAGCCCTTGAATGGAGCATGTAGACAATTATCCGCCCAAAGCTGCGAATGGCTCACCCTGAAACGCCTAATAACACCAACCAACTCATCACCTATCTTTAAAATGGGCACAGATGGTGCACAAGAATTCAAATTGTGAGAAGTTGAATGGAAAAATAAGATTATTCTTGCAATCAACTCTGAATCTTTACTATTGGGTTCAGAAGCAGGTTAATGAGCAAGGAAGTGCAGTTAAATTTAGCTGTCCCTTGCTACACTCTAAAAAATGCTGGTTGTTTCAACCCAACTTTGGGTCAAATATGGACTAAACCCAACTGTTGGGTTAAAAAGATAATTTAAAAATGTAACCAAAATTTAATCCAACAGTTGGGTTAGTCCATATTTGAACCAAAGTTGGGTTAAAACAACCTTGCATTTTTTAGAGTGCATGTATGATCAATAATGTATGATCTAAATTATGATTTTTCCTTTAGGTTAAAGTTTAATTATTGCTTATTTCTGCCCAGCTAACTGCTGATTATTCCTAAACTAATTTGTGCTCTGGGTTGTACAACCATTAGTACTCCAGATAAGACTCAAAGCGGCTCTGTGCAAAGATGATTTTCCTTTATGCTTTTTGAAGAGAAATTAAGTCTAACCCACAGGCACAATTTGATGAATGTCCTGAAAGGTACCAATTCAGTGACAAGAGTTCCCCTTCCTTTAATTACTGTCAGGAATAATCACTTACCACACACAATTCTAAGAGCACAAGTGGACTTTTTCACATTTTCCTGTTAAACTTGTAGTGTGTGTGTGCGTGTGCACCGGAGAGGTTGATGTAAAAAGCTTTTTACTTGTCCACAGTTATTTATACAGTAGAAAATATGCATACAATGTCTATTGTATAGTTAGAAATAATGAATGTCAGTACTCAGAGATTTCTATCTAGATGTGGCTTTTCTTCTCTCGACTGAATAACACTGCCTTAACTTGAGAAAAAAAGTCTTACATTTATGATATACAAAGATGATTCAACAACAGTACTTATATGATAATTCCAATGTTCAGTATAATACAGATGTTGAACTGGACAAGGAATGCTATGCATGTTATCAAATAATCAGCACATTCACTAATTAATAAACTTAATCAAAAGCTTAGCTGAGTTTGCATATAGATTCTACATTGGTTTTCAACATTTAAAGAGTTAGTTCACCCAAAAAAATAAAATTCGCTACTTGTAAATATATCAACCCTAATGCGTTTCAAACATTGTAAGGGACATACCCCGTTTTTTTTCATCTTCGGAACATAAATTAAGATATTTTTGATGAAATGTGTGAGTTCTCAGACCCTGCATAGACAGCAATACAACTTGAATGTTCCCAAGTCTAGAGACGTAGCAAGGAGATCTGTAAAATCCATGTGACATCAGTGGTTGTCACATGGATTCCTGCAGCATATAACCATTTTTTTTTTTGCGCACAAAAAGTATTATCATAGCTTAATAAAATTACGGTTGAACCACTGATGTAACATGGATTATTTTACAGATCTCCTTGCTACGTAAAATACCCCCCCAGACCACACCCATTTCCTCTCTGATGCAAAAATACCTCATGTTTGCTCTGAGGAAATGTTTTTAACAATTTTTAATTTAGCTTTCTAGTCCAACTAAATTTTTTTTTTTTTTAAATCATAGCCTCTCATTAACTTTTACCTTGAAGCTGTATGTCCTTTGTTATTGGAGGTGAAGTAATTGTTGTGGATTAGGTGATAAACCATGACTGTATTTGAGAGAGGAATACATTTGTATATTTCTAATTATAGCATAAAGGCTCAAGGCTTTTTCCCCCTTGGTTTTCCACTGATTGAGATTTAAAAATGGAAGCTAGTTGCTGTGAATTATGTGGCTGAAGTTGACAGGGAGAGAAATTAGGGGTGCAGACTCTTTTAACCCATAGGTTAATGAGATTTGTGTTAAACTCCTCACAACACACAAGCTGATGCTTATGCAAATGGGATTTTTGGACAGATGCCACTGTTATCTCAAGTGAGACGTTCTATTGGTGGGAAGTAAGAGGGCTGAGCTCTAAAATCTCTTCACTCGGTTAGTAATTAGTCAGAGGGGAGGTAAACATCTTGGAGGACATGTTGATCTCTGTGGACAAAGGTCTTTTGGAGACACAATTGTTGTCACACTGAAATAAATGTTAAATAAAAATGACCAAACATAAGTTATGTAATTAGGACATAAGGTACATCACTTAAATTATTAATCTCAACAAGCAGTATAGTGCTCTGAATTGCATTTATACTGTGCATCTTGAATGTGCCTCTTTTCATCAGCGTGAGAGATCCTGCATTTGTGTTTAGGTGACTAAACAGTCCGTTGTCTGTTGACTTGGCTCGGGGCAAGGACACATGGAGCAGGTGGTGGTCCACTCAGCACCAAGACAGGAAGAGCATAAAACATGCAGATTTTGATGAGCATACTGCCAGTCAGAGAATCCAGGCAGAAGCACATTTTCAAATATGAAATCTTTTTCAAGATGACTAGTTTGAAGAGACACTGGAAACATTTTCTTTCTTGCAGTTACTCTTAGCTCATTTATAGACGGTGCTGGGTAGATTACTTACAAATTGTAGTCTATTACTGAATACAAATTACATGATAAAAATTGTAGTAAGTAATGTAAGCTATTACATTACACGTTTTAGGTAATATAATCAGACTACTTTTTGATTACTTTAAGATTAATTGTGACCTAACCTGTTTATCACATTGATTTGGAATGGATAATATTGGTGCCATATATATACGTATGTTACTCTATATATATATATATATATATATATATACTACTATATATATATTATATTATATATATATACTGGTGGTGTGTGTGGTGCTTGATGCTAGATTGTCCAGTGCAGCCGGCTGCTATTTGTGCCCTATGGCTGGCCCTGCGTGGGGATTCGCAGTGTCTCATGTTTGACAGATTTTACAAGTATCACCACATAGATCACTTTATAGATGTCTGCAGCTTCTTTATTCCCACTGCCTGATTGAGCAGTTTGTCTACCACCAACTCAGTTACTTGGGAGGTAGTCGGCTGATATCCAAGGAGTCATTCATGTGTCACCTACACCTGCTATGAAGTTTAAACTGAGACCGACCTATTTGGGTCATATATTCAGGTGTGAAGCCACTGGGCCGCACTCAAAATGGATAAGCCCATCTGTGTCAGGCCCATTTCTTCCTTTAGCAAGTTATCACAGATGTTAATGAATGAAGTGAATCTACTAATGTTTGAAGTGTGTAAGCCCTTTCAAATCATAATATGATAACTGTGGTCACAGATGAAGCTTTTACTGGACTGGTTTGGTCTTGGTGCCTTCAAGCAGTACAGCATGTTTCATAGATGGGCTGCATCTCATTGCCTTTGATTTCAGTTGCTGGCACCTCAAACTCTCATTGGTATTCCTGGAGGCAGCAGTGGCTCTGGGGCTGAAGATGTGCTCTGCATGGCCTCAGTCCAATTGTAAAGGAGCCATTATCATTCCTTATTCATGGATCTTTTATTTAGGGACTATATGGGAGGTTGCAGGTTACATGTACATTTTTAACAAATTTGCTTGTACTGTGGGAAGTTACCATATTGCTAGGCACAGTCTGGAATCTTAAACATTAGAGTATTTATTTCAATATGGTATGTTTAATTACATGCTCTGTTTCATTAGTCAAACCTCTATGCACACCTTGGCAATAGACTCACCATTGGCTAGTAAAGTTTTTATTTTAAAATTTTGTAGTTTATATATTTTTTATTTATATTTATTCCATGGTCTGTCTGAATACTCAATTTTGATTAGCTGGCAGGTATGCATTAAAACCGTTTAATGCACAGGTAGTTCCAAGTGAGTTTAATCTCCGTCATATATGGCGCTCATTAATTGATGCAACAAACAACACTTGCCTACACGGGTAAACACCAGTGAGGCAGAGAGGAGAGACGGTCGGAGTTTGCAGATCGCGCTGCGCGCACACAGAAATTGCCAGTGCTGTCCCATGACTTTTATTGATAAAATAGCATATTAGATCGCTACATTATCTTCCTCAGCAACGAGATAAAATCGAAGTAACTAAACACTACGGCGAGTCATGCGCCTTCACACTAGGGTTTACGGTACGTCAAATACAGGTACGCTGCACATCCATTGAGATGAACTGAAAATAGCACAGATCGCTTGACGGAGAATGAAACTCTCAAGCGCTCAGTCAGACCCTGTGTAGCATTCCCAGCTGAACAGATGCACTTTACTCTCAGGAACTGATGTTTACAAAGGGTTTAATCTTCAAAAAACACCCAGCTGAATACAAACAAACAAATAAAGTGTCATTAGACATCTTCCTGCAAATTAAAAAATAAATGTCCAAAACAAACCTATAAACTAATAGATACACAGTTTCAATCTGATTGGCCTACATCATAAATAGTGTGACAAATCACATTTTTAGTATACAGGCTAATGTAATAACCTTGCCTTACTGTACTGTATAGTAAGCCTGAATAATATAAATTATTTTAACACTGACAGTAACGATATTTAGTGCAGATAAAGCAACAATGAAAAAATGAGTTTAAACAATTGACAAACTTCTTTCAAAGTGCTACCTATATGACCTATTTGATTTTATAAATCATACCAATCTCCTTTTAGAGTGCAATGAAAAATAAATGAAACACCTGAGTTAACAATGAATTAATTTTGGTACAACTGATGATATCAAATTAGAGAGAAAAACATAAAACGTATAAAATGACCAAATAAAGACCTGATTTACTGTAAACAACCTATCTTTGAGTGCAAACCAAGAGAAACTATAACATTGATGAGGCAATAATACACTGTGTTCTACTTAAGACAGTAACAATGAATCACACTCTCTCTGAATAGCAACATTAGCAAATGGTCATCACTGATATTCGAAACTTGTATATATGCTAATGACCCACTAAACGTTAGTTAATAGCTTCCGAGGAGATCGCTAAAATAAACACTTCAAAGTCTTTCAAAGCTTACCACACAGCATGAAATTAAAACGGTACCTTGTGCCCTTTGTGAGCCAGGAGCTAAGAGATAGGGTGAAACCTTTTAAACGTATATTTGTAGAGCTTGTACCCAAAAGTTCATGATGCTTCATGTACAAAAACGTGTGCCAATGTACACACAGAGCACCGCTGCACTTCCTTTTTCAGATTTCAAAATAAAATCATGTGGCAAGAAACGCAAACCCTCTTGAAAAACAAACAAGAACGCAATGTCCACACTAAGCACTCTGCGAAAATCACCAGTCAACCAAAACATAAACAAATAAATAGTTCTTTAGTAACATTTGGCTGGATTTAACCCTTTAACGCATACGATCACACCAGTGTGATCAGTCTTGGCTGGTCCCTGAAGCGTACGATCACACCGGTGTGATTAGAACTTTCAGTGCGTCCCGTTATCAACTGCTGAATTTAAATTTGCTTTTGCGCTTTGCCTGGCGCAGAGCCAGATCGGACGCGCTAAGCGCTTGTCATATTATCACAAATATTCATTGTTTTCAACCATATAATGCTTATTTTAGGACTTCATAGTAAGCAGGTTATTAGGGGTGAGAGGTGCAAGACTGTTGGGGTTGTTTAAGTTATCAACTGAGAGTGGTCTGCTGTTTACAATCGCCATAGCTTCATAAAAGAATGTCCGCAATGATGCTTTGTCCAGTCTGCCAGAAGAGAGTGAGAGAGTTGAGTGAAGAACATTCCTCACTGTTCTGATTTGTCTCTCCCATACCCCACCAGCATTACGTGAATGGGGCGCATTTAGAACAAAATCACACTGCTTTTCAGCTAAGAACACTGTCAGACGAGCAGCGTCAATCTCCTTGAGAGCATTTTTCAGCTCATTCTTGGCTCCTACAAAGTTGGTGCCCTAGTCACATTTGATTTGGCGCACTGCTCCCCGCAATGCAATGAAACAGCGCAAGCCATTGATGAAAGCATCTGTAGACATGTCATCTACCATTTCTATATGAATAGCTCTGGATGTGAAGAGGAGACCGTACCTTTTATGATACTTCTGACCGTGTTTAGTGACAAAGGGACCAAAGCAGTCCATACCACAGTACGTGAACGGTGGGGATGGATTCGTACGCTCTGAAAGGAGGTCGGCCATTCTTTGTTCTTCTGTGGGTCTCCTAAGCTTCCGACATTTCACACAGTGATGCACATGGAATGCTACTGCTCTGCTCATTCCTGCAATCCAGTAGCCTTGTGATCTGATCTCATTAATTGTGAGACCCTTTCCTTGGTGCTTGACATGCTCATGACATTGAGAGATGATCATCTTTGTTATGTGGTGATCTTTAGGAATGGTCACTGGGTGTTTGACTGAGCTGGGTAAGGATGCGTCGCAAAGCCTTCCTCCCACCTTGAGTACTCCTTCTTGATCTAAGAAGGCATCAAGATGATACAGCCTGCTGCTAGGTGACAGCTGAGCCCACTTGCTCAATAACCCGATATCCTCTGGATAGGTGTTTCGGTTACACTTTACTTGAAGGGGTGTGCATAAGACTGACATGACACCTTCATAATCGTGACATGACACCTACATAATCATGACATGACACCAACATAATCAAGACATGACACATGTCATGAATATTAAGTTTTTTTTATGCATGTTTATGACAACTGTCATTAAGTGTCATTCGCTCAGTTATGTAATTTTTAATGCAAAGATGACATTGTTTGAGATGTCTTTGTTCCCTTTCGTGGAACTTCGAACTGCGTCCTCTAGGGGTCGCTATGGGGAACGCCTCGTCGTGACCCGTGTCTGAAGCCTACATTGAAAAAACACCAACTTGTTTGGCCGGCAACAGCCATGACGTCAACTTTTACCCTTCGTCGCCCCAACTAGTACACAATAGGCGACGGTACGCCAATCATCATTCTCTTCTTCGTCTTCATTGACTGTTCTGTTTGAAGCGTGCATTCCAAAACCAAAGTAAGAGCATTTTCTTTTCCTACTATGGCGAGCACTAGCGAAGCGTTTAGAAAGTTTGTACATCCGTGTCAGCGGTTTCTGACTCCCGATGATTCACACGATCTATGCGTTGTTTGTTTGGGCGAGGAGCACGCACGCGATGTCTTCGAGGAGGCAATCTGCGTGCATTGTGAGAGCTTTTCGCTGAAAAAGCTCCGTTCTCGTTTATCTCTCTCCTCGAGTGGAGAGGGACAACCATCTGTTTCCCATGGTTCAGGACCCGCCGCTGCTGAAGCACGTAGGAGAATGAGCTCGTGGGGATCGCAGGTGGACCTAGCCGATGAGGCTGAAGGGGGGGTTTCCCTCTTCCGCGCATCGGTGTCGGGCAAGAAACAGCCACTGGACGATGATATCATTGTCCAGGGGGGCCAGTGCTCCCCGTTGGGCCCAAGCCCAACAAGAGCAGGGAAATGGATGCGCGGAGAGTGAAGAAGATGATGGGCTGAGGCTTCCCAATCCACCTGCCTGCGGCATGATGAGCTCGTAGAGGTGAGGAGAGCGGACACGGAAAGGATAGAATTACCGTGGAAACGAGACAAAGGAGGGTGACGTCGCGAGGTCGCATCGGACGAACGTTATCTATCCGGCCATCACCTCCCAAGTCAACAACTTCCCTACTAATTTTGCACGTTGAGCACCTGTACTTTCCCTCTCAATCGCATCTCCCATTACTTGACCGTCCGATTTTTCTGAGAAGACGACAAGAATGCACCCACCGCGAGAAGCGTTTTCATTCAACGAGTTATACCGGTTTCGATACGAGGTTATGCGAATATCGAGTCAATGCGTGAAAGCGGCTATGGGATGATGCCCCCTGTGGAAGAGACGCTAGCCAGATATCTCTCTCTGGGGGACACGTCATCCCTCAAAACTCCCTCCTTGCCATCCGTGCCCCTTCAAGCCACATCTCGCACGAACGGCAAGGCGTACGCAGCGGCAGGTCAGGCTGTTGCTTCGTTGCACACTATGGCGGTGCTTCAGGCATACCAGGCTCACCTGCTGAAGGACCTGGATGAGGGGAAGGGCCTTTCCTCTGCCGGAACGACTGAGCTGCGGCGCACCACAGACTTGGCCCTCCGGGCTACTAAGCAGGCAGCCTCGGCCATGGGCAGAGCGATGGCTGCTATGGTGGTGACGGAGCGGCAGTTGTGGGTGAATTTGGCGGACATCGGGAAGAAAGAAAGGGGCTTTCTTCTCGATGCCCCGGTGTCGCCCTCTGAACTGTTTGGCACCTCCGTTGAGACGGTGGTCGACAAATTCAGGGAGGCGAAGTCGCGCTCAGCAGCGTTCAAATCCTTCATACCACGAAGGCCCAGGTCTGAGCCCGAACAAACCAGGGTCCTGGCCCGTCTCGGTTCGAGGATCAGAGACGGGCACAGAGGGCTAGCGTCACGACTCGCGCCCCGCCTCCACCTGTGGGTGGGGGTAGGAAGTATCGTGGGTCAAGGGGAGGCAGGCGAAACCCGAGGGGTGAGACCTGGGCGAGGCGCCAGCGCTTTCGTCCGGGTCAGAGTAATACTTAGGTATTCACGCTCTCCCGCAGAGGGTGCAACATCTACCCTGTCCTCCATTTTTCCAATTCCCCTGTTATGACCACCATCTCCAGCTGACCGAGGTTAGCTGTAAAAATTTTTTCAAACAGTCTCCTACTGGGCCCATGATGTTGTTGGTGATTCTATGGCTAGATCATAGTAACCGCACGACTGATGGTCCGGTCAAAAATCCCCGAACAGATCCCCGGCAACAAGGCTTGTGGTGGGTGAGTATGATCCATATATCATAAGAGCATGTATACTAATGAGAGACTGAAGTGGTCATGAGTAAAAAAATGTATAAAGTTACCTGCAGCGGATGATCCGGTCAGAAAGATCCTCGGAGCAGAGCTCCAGCTCAGAGGTCATGGGGGTGAGTACGATCCAAATATCATGATATCTGTATATCGAGGACAAACCGAGATGGCTGTGTGTGTGTAACCATCCATAAGTTCCTTGCAGTGTTTCCCGGGACCTATACGGTTTTGTCCCTTGCTAGACGCCCTCAATAAGGTGCCGTTGCTGGGGTGCCATCGTAGACATAATCCAGACGGTAGGTAAGAAAAAACAGACCTGGCCCTTCGGATTCATACCTCCTGGATCCATGCGGCCCGATTACGGGCCTCTTGCGGGAGCCTTCGTGAAACTAGGGCCCAAGGTGCTTACGCTGCAAGGCACCGGACGGGCCTGGTCACCCCGAGGGGCTTCCTGGCCGCCGGCGTACTCCTTCTTGCTGAGGCATCGAACGGGAGGTACGGGGGCATCACCTGGATCCTCCTGTGTAAGCTGTCCTAGGCTGGGCTCCCATCACTACTGAGATGTGCGAGCCGTCCTCTTCCAGGCAGGCCGATATGGTCGGGTCTCCATGAACTTAAAAAGATAAGATGATAAGTGTCCACGTGAAGCAGGCTTTGCAAAGAAATCTCTCCAAATACCACGTGAGTTGGGGATGTGCACATGAGGCTGTGCGCATTTCTCTAAAATCCACATAGCTGGTAGATGGGCACGTTTGCGTTGCCCATTCTTCTAAAATTCCACTTAGGTGGTAAATAGGCACGGGATTCTTTGCCCATTTCTCAAAATCCTGTGAAGGTAAGGGTTACGAGTGCTGTCTTCGTTCCCTTTGTTTCAAAGTGGATTAACACCCCAGTACCCTAGGTTCCACTCAAATAGTGTGTCTTGGCCGACACACCCTGGAGACATCACTCCCCTCAACTCTGAGGAGGGTGCTGGAGCTGCTGCTCCCGACCGGCCATTACGTCCGGGTGAAAATAGAACCCTAAGAGTGCTCATTGCACACCTTCTAAAATCCACGTGAGTGGTAAGTTTGCACGTTATCCTTTGCCGCTTTTCTAAAACCCACGTAAGTGGTGGGTGGGCACGTTAAGCTTTGCCACCCATCTAAAATTCCACCCAGGTGGTAGGTGAGCACGCTATGCTTTGCCACTTCTCTAAAATCCCACGAAAGTGGTAGGTGCGCACGTTTTCTTTGCCCACCTCTCTAAAAATCCTATATGGTGAGGGTTACGCGTTTCGGACTTCGAATCCCTGTTTCGGAGAGGGTTAGGCCCCGATTTCCTGGGCTCCTCTCAACCAGTGTGTCTCGATCAACGCACTCAGAAGGCACTGCCCACCTCGATATCAAGGGGTACTAAGAGGGTGTCGTCTGGCGAGCAGGATCCTCTCCGAGGAGTTGAATCCCTCGCTCCATGGGCTGTCCTCGTGGTAATGTTTAGCACTGCTCCCCGTTCAGGAAAGGGTCACCTAGAATGGGGACAGCATTCCTCAGCTGAGGAAAAACGGAGGTGCCTCTGTCATGAGAGGCTTGAGCTCGCTGTCTTCCAGAAAGACCTCGTACCAGCTGCATCAGAAGGTTTGGGCCGTCCTCCGCCTCCCTGATGCACTGACGATGTGGCTAGCCTGCAGTATGCTACCCCTCTGGTTTTTTAATCATGCTGCTGGTTGGGGGCCCCTCCTCTCGGTGAGAGGTGGGTTGGGCTCCCCCAGTTAGAATGAGCTACTGCCAGCCGGGGAAACCCGGCATTAGTAGATAGGGTCGAGCCCCCTGGGCGTCTGAAGACCAGGCGTGGGTTCCCACGCCGAGATTATTACTAGCTGGTTCCGCTAGCTGGAACATGCTGCGGGTCGAGTCCCCTTCTCGGAGAGAACTGGGCGTGTTGCTCCCCCAGCTGATAACTTCTAGCTGTTCCACCAATGGAACGTGCTGTAGGTCGAGCTCCCACTGAATGGATGTCTGCTCCCTCAGCTACAGGTTCGCAGCTAGCCACGCCAGCGTGATAGCCGTAGGTGAGACTTATGACTACTCAGAGCTCCATCTATAGCCTGCCCTCCAGAAGTGCCACAAGAACCCCCTAGAACGGTTGTATCCAACTACATATGGACATTCTAAAATCCACATAGTGGTAAGTGCACACGTTAAGCTTTGCCCACTTTTCTAAAATCCACAAAAGTGGTAAGTGTGCACGCTAGACTTTTCGCACTTTCTGAAATCCTGTATGGTAAGAGCTACGCGCAACAGCTTCGTTCTCTCTTTCGAGTGGTCCACTAACAAACCCGTTGCAGCTGGGAACCACTCCTCACGGTATCCTCAGAATAATACTCTGACAGGGTGTTTCCCTTTAGAGGCCTGTTGAGACAGGTCCTTCCGCAAAGTGAGGTAGCCCTGAGTGACAAGCCAAGACTAGTAATTGATCCAATAATAGGCTCTTGGTCGTATTCCCTGGAAAGAATCCTTCATGATTCTAGGCCCTGGCACCACCTCCGAGGAGGCTTCTTTGGCACAGCTGGTACGGTGGCCCCTACCATCCCGCAGTTCTGGGCACCGAGCCAGCCACCCTCATTACACCAGAGGTCAATCTCGAGAGACTGATTCCCGTGGTAGACCATTGGTAGCCTGGGTTCTAATACCAATCTTGTCCCAGTGGGACCTGCAAAGCACTGTGAGGCACTAGTAATGTCCCTTGGCAGCCTAGGCATCTGGCCACAGGGAGTAATGTCACTGACAGCCATCAAGTCCAGGACAGGGGCAACTCCCATAACGATATGGTGTAGTTGGTACTTAGTGGCCCGCCATGGTTCTGGCTTGCACTCCCCTCAGCATGGCAGCGTGGGTATACCGTTCCCCATAGCGACACCTAGAGGACGCAGTTCGAAGTTCCCACGAAAGGGAACGTCTCGGGTTACGTATGTAACCATGGTTCCCTGAGGGGACCGAGACACTGCGTCCTCTAGGTTTCTTGACATGCTGCG
>JADLZN010000542.1:0-75000 GCA_018155175.1 Sinocyclocheilus anophthalmus
CCCGCGTTTCAGGACCCGCCGCTGCTGAGGCACGGAGGAGAATGAGCTTGTGGGGATCTCAGGTGGACCTGGCCGATGAGTTTAGAGAGGGGCTTTCCTTCTCACGCTCATCGGCGGGGGGCGAGTGACAGCCACTGGAGGATGATGTTCTCTCTTTAACATCATCTGATCCAGGGGCCAGTGCTCTGGTGGGTTCAGCCCAGGAAGAGCAGGAAATTGATGAAGAGAGCGAAGAAGCTGAGGCTGAGCCTTCTCAATCCTCCTGCCCTGCGTATGATGAGCTCTTAGAGGTTATGGATCGAGCCACGGCAAGACTTGACTTGCCATGGAAGTGGACTAAGGAAGTGGCGTCGCGAGGTCGTCTCGACGAACGTTATCTGTCTGGCCATAACCCTCCAGCTCAGGTGAGCCTTCCTTTCTTCCTGATCTCCATACTGAGATCGAAAAGAATGGAAGAGGCCGTTTTCCTCACACATCCATCGGTTTCAGCATACCAGTTATGCGAATATCGAGGCGGTGCGCGAAAACGCTATGAGAGAATGCCCCCTAGAAGAGACGCTAGCTAGCTAGCGCGCTATGGGAGAGACACATCTCTCAAAAACTCAAAACTCCCTCCTTGCCATCCGTGCCTCTTCAAGCTACATCTAAATTGAATGGCAGGGCATACGCAGCAGCAGGTCAGGCTGTTGCTTCACTGCACACGATGGCGGTGCTCCAAGCATACCAGGCTGATCTGCTGAAAAACCTGGATAAAGGCGAGGGCCTTTCTACTGATGAGATGGCTGAGTTACGCCGCACAACGGATCTTGCTCTTCGTGCTACTAAACAGGCTGCCTTTGCCATGGGCAGATCTATGGCGGCAATGGTAGTAACAGAGAGACAACTGTGGGTGAACCTGGCAGATATCAGGAAGAAAGAGAGAGGCTTTCTTCTCGATGCTCCGGTTTCACCTTCTGAACTTTTTGGTACATCCGTTGAGACAGTCGTCGAAAAAGTTCAGGGAGGCGAAGGCCGCGCTCAGCGGCACTTCAAAACCTTCATTTCACGAAGTCCTGGTCTGAGCCCGAACAACCCAGGGGTTCTGGCCCGTCTCGATTTGAGGATCAGGGACGAGCACAGAAGGCTAGTGTCGCGATTCGCGCTCCTCCTCCGCCTGCGGGTAGGGGTATGAAGTATCGTGGGTCAAAGGGAGGTAGGCAGGACCTGAGGGATGTGATCCAGACAAGTCGTCAGCGCTTTCGTCCGGATCGGAGTAATACTTAGGTATCCACTCTTTCCCTCAGGGGGTGTAACATCTACCCTTTTCTTCCCCTTCCTAATTCCCCTGTAACCACCATATCTCCACCTGACCGAGGTTAGGTGGAAGCTTCCTGCATAACAGTCTCCTTCTGGACTTATGATGTTTTTGGTTGGTTCTATGGTTAATCATAGTAACCACCTTACTGAAGGTCCGGTCTAGAGAATTTTCCGGACAGAGCTCCAACGCGGGAGCCATGGTGGGTAAGTACGATCCATGTCTAAATATATGTAAATATAAATATATGTATGTGCTAATGAAAACTGGTGGTTGTGTGTACCCTTCTGCTAGTTTCTTTGCAGTGTTCCCGGAACCTGTGTGTTTCTGTCCCTTTCTAGAGTATGTCCTCGATGGGCACCCCCTCTGCTGAGTTCAGAAACCAGGTGCTCGACTTGCAGTGCATATTTCACTCATCAATATATGTCCAGAAGGTAAGTAAAGCCGGGTTTCGGCTTCAAACTTCCTGGATCATGCGGCCATAACACAGGCTTCTGCGGAAGTTTTTGTGATTATCAGGCCCCCGGTGTCACTGCAAAAATTTCCTGGACGTTCGGGCTGGGGTTACGCTTTCATGCTGCCCTGTATGGTCTACCGTATCTGGGTTGCCCTGAGGGTTTTTTCCCGATCACCAGGATATCCCCTTGAGTCATCACCCCCCTCACCATTGAGGGTTATTGTGAGTATGATGTTTCTTTCGAGCGTTAATCCTCTCTGAGGAGTTGGATTCCTCGCTCCATGGGCTGTCCTCGTGGTAGTATTGAGCAATGCTCCCCTTTTATCAAAGGGTTACCTGGAATGAGAGCGTTTGGCTAGACTGCAGTGTGCTTACCCCTCTGATTTTTCAATCATGCTGCCGTCCGAGGGGCCCCCCCCCCCCCCCCCTCTCGGTTGAGATGCTGGGTTTGTGCTCCCGTCAGCCAGGTAACCTACTGGCTATCAATCCCTCATTGGAACATGCTGTAGGTCGAGCCCCCTTCTCGTCTGAGAACTAGGTGTGTTGCCCCCACCGCTAAGTAAACTATTGCTAGCTGTTCCAGTTTGGAACATGCTGCAGGTCGAGCCCCCTTCTCGTTTGATAACTGGGTGTGTTGCTCCCTCAGCTACAGATTTACTGCTAGCCATTCCAGCATTATAGCCGTAGATATAGCGTCTGGGGATACGCTATTTTTTTATCTATGGGCTGCTCTTTCAGGGTGCAACGAGAAGCCCTAGAATGGTATTTTAAGTGTGTGCACGTTATGCTTTGCCCCCTTTTCTAAAAATCCACATAGCTGGAAGTGCGGCGCACTATGCTTTGCCCACTTTTCTAAATCCACATAAGTGGTAAGTCCTGCACGTTTGCGTTGCCCACTTTTTCAAAAATCCTGTATGGTAGAGCTAACGCGCAAGACTTCGTGGCTCTTTGAGTGGTTTAAAAACCCTCTGGGGTCTGAGGGTGTTTTTGGGCCCTGGAGAAGTTTTGATATGTCCTGACATTTGTGCTTTTTTCAGTTTCTAATAAACATTTTAATGACTAAGTTTAGAAGCACCATAAATCAGCACAAACTGCTACAATAATATGTGAGCAGCATGCATGTACTTGATTGTGTTTTTGAGAAAACAACGTTAATGCGTGCTTAGTGAAAAACTAAAATTTTAAAGTCACTGAAATAAGGCCATAAAACACATACATAACATTTGTTCACAGGATATTGGAACATATCTTGAAGTCTAGAAGTTTTTTTTTTTTTTTTTTTTTGCATCAGAATTGATGGGGTGAAATCATCCTTGTGTACTCACTCACAAAAGACAATATCTTGATTAAGAAATTTTCTAAAACACTTTTTTTGTTTTTGTGTAGAAAAGGAATATGCGAGGGTGCGTGAATGGTCATGTATACTGATGTGATTCACACATGAGAAGACAAAGGCCTGCATAATGAGCTGCATAATGAGCTGTCAGGTGAGTGACTGAGAGGGAATTGCTACAAGAAATAATGAGGAAAAAGAAATGTATCTATTTTTTTGTTTGTAGTTTATTTAGAATATATATAACTATCACATCATTTTGGGAGTGTGTGCATCACATGGTATTAGCTGTGGTCCAGGCTCTTGTGCGGGCAGAAATCTCAGAGCCTGTGGAACATGTCAACGTCAGTCTCTGGTTTCCATGACCAAGTGGGCTGCTTATTTGCTTTGGCTCTCTTTGCAACAGGTTCTTTTGCACTGTTATTCTCACATAAAATAAAATTCTGAAATAAAAAAGCCAGCATGCTGTTTACACAAACTACATTATTAACATTATTATGATGTTCACTGATACTAGTACTAATTTATCTAAACAAAGAACACAATTACCACATAGCAAACATATTTTACCACAAAGTAACTAAATCAAATGAAAGTAACATCTGTAAAATAGTGAATGCACACTTACTCTAAAATTCTGTAGTTGAAAACTGAATGAGTGCCCCCTTCCTATGAGAGATGCGGGTGAAGGCAAGAGTGGTGTACTCCCCACTGTACCTTAGTATAGTATGCATACTTCTTGAGAAAACAATGCCAATTCTTACATTTGATCTATCTATTTACACTATCAACCACAAATAATATTACCACATATTCTAGGAATAATACAATTACTATACTGTGCACTTACTCAGTATGATTTTCCAGCGAACTCAAAACTGAACGACGTGCGTGTGCCTTTCTTGTGCAAGATGCCGGTGATGCAGCCACAGTCCTAAACAAAAATTAAAACAGTTTCAAACATTTCAGCGTCATTACTCCATAAGACATGGGTATAACACATTCAAAATATTTACACCAGAGCATATATTCATGAACAGAAGCTTAGTTACGTTCATAAACACAAGCATGCTTTGCATGTGGGCCTATACAATCCAAAAACTATAGTGTTAAACATATATGGCTATATTCGTGAACGGAGATTATCCTATCACAGTAAAGTTTTGACTAATCATTCTTACTGATATTAGGCTAGTAACATTATAACTCATATTACTTTTATATCGTATTTCTTTCTGTTATAGAACATTAAAAAAAACATTCTGGCATCATGACATTTAGATGCTGTGAGTGAAACTTCATAATGTTTCACTTGATTTATACATTTAGTCAGGAATTATAGTTGAGAAAGTCTAACTAGTAAAATGTGTACAAGTTATGTGAAAACTTATACAAGTAGGTTAATAAAAAAGACTTATTCATGTTTTTTCCTGAGGTAATCCAAAACTTCTTGAGGTGAATTCTGTCTTATTCCTCTCAGCGCGACGCGAACAGTAAAACTTGAGGTCTTGCTACTTTGTTTGTTGTGATGTGGGCATTTACACGCCACGCGCTTCACGTGGATGATTATAATATCTATAGCACTCAGCGCGTGGGCGTGGTTGCATTAGATATAATGAAGGGAGACGTGAAAGACTGGACATCGCGTTGGTTTCATATGATTACTTTATCACAGAATATTTGTTTCGATAAACTTCTTGAGTTTAAATAGACATGGCAGCTTTCTATAGATATATCTCTCATGACTCTTTGTTGAGTAATTGCTGAGTTTACATGTTTCAGTTTAATAACGCATTTCAAATAAAGATCACTCAGACCAGGGCTGCAGACAGCACACCCTGTTTGTTTTCTTTATTTTATAAATGCACAAAGTTTTTTTGTTATTATGTGTGTTTACAAATAAAAGTAGACCATTTACAGATTCGTTTGATGTATTGCTCTTATCTGTAAGATCAAAACTGGAAAGTGTATTTCAGTTCTTTTCGGTGTTTATAAGGTAAGATGGCCTCAAACGCGTATCCGCGTTAATCGGCTTCAGAGGTTAAAACCCCGGTTCGTGTCCTTTGGCACCACTCCTCCTATGTATCCTCTGGATACCTACTTTAATAGGGTGTTGCTATTAGGGGTCTGTTGAGACAGTTCTTTCAGCACATACAAAGAGAAACGTGTGGTATCCCCTGTGTGACAGGCCAAGACTTTTCTAGGCTCTTGGTCGTATTCCCTTGAAGGAATCTGTTTCTGATTCCAAGCCGTGAGCTCTTACCCCAGGCCCAGGAGTCTGGCCCTAACAGGTAAGTATTTTGGGGTATGTTGCCTAGGCCTTTGGCCGTAGGGAATATTGTCACTGACAGCCGTCTAACGTCCCATGGGCAACTCCCATAGCAATATGGTAGAGTTTGGTTTCTTAGTGCTCGCCATGGTTCGGGCTTGCACTCCCCTCAGCATGGTGGCACGGGTATACCGTTCCCCATAGTGACCCCCTAGAGGACGCAGTTTGAAGTTCCACGAAAGGGAACGTCTCGTGTTACTTATGTAACCATGGTTCCCTGAATAGGGAACGAGACACTGCGTCCTCTATGTTTCTTGCCGATGCTGTGGTACGCAAGCTTCAGACGCAGAAATTAATGAGGTGTAGCTCCCCCCGCACGCGAGTTTAATACTTATGTCGCACCGGTAGTGATGTCATGGTTGTCGCCGGCCCACGAGTTGGTGTTTTTTCAATGTATGCTTCAGAAACGGGTCACGACGAGGCGTCCCCCCATAGCGACCCCTAGAGGACGCAGTGTCCAGTGTCAGTGCCTACTCAGGGAACCATGGTTACATAAGTAACCCGAGACGTTCTTGCATGGCCAGCATACTCACCGTACATTTCACCCATTGAGCATGTTTGGGATGCTCTGGATCAGCGTATACGACAGCGTGTTCCAGTTCCTTCCAATATCCAGCAACTTCACACAGCCATTGAAGAGAAGTGTACCAACAGGCTGTAACGTCTGCGTAGAATCATGCATGAGCGTTGGACGTTTATGGCTTAAGAGACACCTTTTAGCCTTTTGACATTTGCATATAAATTACAGTTCTGGTCAGAGACTTTACGTTTGTATAGAGGTTTTAAATTGCCAGATGGTTCTTCGCCTTCAAGAAGATTCGAACCAGCCCCCACTATCACCTCCCCCAATCTGATTTCAAACACATTCCAAAAGAGCTGTAAATGGCCAAACCAACACACACACACACACACAACTACCACACACACACACACATAAAGACTTTCTTATTTTAGACTATAATTCTCAGTTATATTGGTATCTGGTCTCATCTGTGTTTTGTGTGTAGTTCCCCTATTAGCTTAGCTGAGATTACCACTCGTTTATTTGTATTGTAAAGCCATAAAACCCTGAATTCAGTGTATGTATGTATCTTTGGTTTTACCCTATTCCATCGGTTGTTTCTTGGTATCAATGTTACCTGTTTTTCATTCCTCGGACAATGACGTACAGTATGTGATTGTGAAACGCATCATATGATTTGTACGATATTTTGGGTTAAAACTGCAGAAATTCCAGACCTGCCATAAAACATGCAAATGAGCCATGAACAAGAGACAAAGAAAGTTTCTCCCGCTCAGAATTCATGCCTCTTATTGGCCAGTCCATACAGAATAGGAATTCTCAAAAGTGATTAGCCCGGAATAAACTTTGCTAAGAAACTCTTCTTCGTTTGAGACAACAGTTTTCGAAGACTCTCAAGATCTTGCTTTTGAGTTTTTATTTTCCGGCAGTTTTTACTTTCATGTAACGTTAGTCGCTGTGGACTTTTCTTTCAGAAGAACCAGAAGTAAAAACTTCGAGCTGACTCCTCACGAACTCATCAAAATACCTCCGTTATCTCTTCTTCAGCAATCGAAACCAATGAAAGTAACCGCTTAAAATTATTTAGGTGCTTGTTTAAGTTTCAGCCCCTTTTTAAGGTGGTTTTTGGATTCTTTGATGATTTTCAAGGTTGTGGTTAAGTGATGTGAAATACTGCCATTCTTTTCTATTCTCTTTCTTTTCCTTACTTTGTTTCATTCTGTGTATATATGTTTTAGTTAGTTATATTTTAGATATAGTTTCATTTATTAAATCCCTTATATTCACAACGTATTGTCTCTGTTTGCTGCTCACAGTTCGAAGTCAATGAGTGTGTGAACCCTTGCTACATTTTGCTAATATTACTGCTAGCACTGCATAAATAAGGACAGTTTATTCTTCCTTGGCCAGAAAAATAATTTTGAATTGATAAATGATTATATTGTCTGGAAGGACAGATGAAATAATTGTAATATTGATTTTGCTACAGTTAATTCGAAGATATAATGTAAATATTTATTATGAATCATAACCATGTTATAATTCATCATAAATATTCCCCTTTTTAGAGCTAACAAATAATAATAAAATTCATTACAATTCCACATCCACACTCCAACAACCTGATCAACTCTATGGCGAATGGATTTGTTGCACTGCGGAGGCAAATAGTGGTCACAGCACCAGATACTGACTGTTTTTTCTGACCCCCCCGACCCCCCATACCGTAAACTCCACACTTTTTGTTGTTGTTTGTTTTAGAGTGGCATTTTATTGTGGTTAGCCTAAGGCACACCTGTGCAATAATGATGTTGTCTAATCAGCATCTTGATATACCATACATGTGAAGTGGATGGATTATCTCGGCAAAGGAGAAGTGCTTACTAACACAGATTTAGACAGATTTGTGAATAATTTTTGAGAGAAATAGGCCTTTTGTGTACCTAGAAAAAGTCTTAGATCTTTGAGTTCAGCTCATGAATAAAAATTGGCAAAAAACAAATTTTGGCTTATAATTTTGTTTCCGTATATATTTAATTATATATATATATATATATATAGCTATACAGGTGCAGCTCAATAAATTAGAATGTCATGGAAAAGTTTTTTTATTTCAGTAATTCAACTCAAATTGTGTAACTCGTGTATTAAATAAATTCAATGTAAATAGACTGAAGTAGTTTAAGTCTTTGTTTTTTTTTTAATTGTGATGATTTTGGCTCACATTAACAAAAACCCACCAATTCACTATCTCAACAATTAGAATACTTCATAAGACCAATAAAAACATTTTTAGTGAATTGTTGGCATTTTGGAAAGTATGTTAGTTTACTGTACATGTACTCAATGCTTGGTTGGGGCTCCTTTTGCTTTAATTACTGTTTCAATTCGGCGTGGCATGGAGGTGATTCGTTTGTGGCACTGCTGAGGTGGTATTGGAAGCCCAGGTTTCTTTGACAGTGGCCTTCACCTCATCTACATTTTTTGGTCTCTAGTTTCTCATTTTCCTCTTGACAATACACCATAGATTCTCTATGGGGATCAGGCCTGGTGAGTTTGCTGGCCAGTTAAGCACACCAACACCATGGTCATTTAAAAAACTTTTGGTGTTTTTGGCAGTGTGGCAGGTGCCAAATCCTGCTGGAAAATGTAATCAGCTTCTTCAAAAAGCTGGTCAGCAGAAGGACGAATGGAGTGCTCCAAAATTTCTTGGTAAATGTGTGCAGTGACGTTGGTTTTCAAAAATCACAATGAACCAACACCAGCAGATGATTTTGCACCCCAAATCATCACAGACTGTTGAAACTTAACACTGGACTTCAAGCAACTTGTGCTATGATCTTCTCCACCCTTCCTCCAGACTCTAGGACCTTGGTTTCCAAATGAATACAAAACTTGCTCTCATCTGAAAGAGGACTTTGGACCACTGGGCAACAGTCCATTCTTCTTCTCCTTAGCTCAGGTAAGACACCTCTGACATTGTCTGTAGTTCAGGAGTGGCTTAACAACAGGAATACGACAACTGTAGCCAAATTCCTTGACACATCCTTTTGGGGGTGGGGGGTGTGTGGTGGCTCTTGATGCCTTGACCCGAGCCTCAGTCCATTCCTTGTGAATTTTTCACTCAAATTCTTGAATCGATTTGGTTTGAAAATCCTCATAAGGCTGCGGTTTTCTCGTTGGTTGTGCATCTTTTTCTTCCCCACGTTTTCCTTCCACTCAACTTTCTTTTAACATGCTTGGATACAGCAATCTGTGAACAGCCACCTTCTTTGGCAATGAATGTTTGTGGCAAACCCTCCTTGTGAAGGGTGTCAATGAATGTCTTCTGGACAACTGTCAGATCAACAGTCTTCACCATGATTGTGTAGCCTAGTGAACCAAACTAAAAGACCATTTTGAGGCTCGGAACCTTTGCAGGTGTTTGTGATTGATTAGCGATTGGCCGTTCACCATGATTCCTAATTTGTTGAGATAGTGAATTGGTGGGTTTTTGTTAAATGTGAGCCAAAATCTCACAATTAAAAGACAAGACTTACACTACTTCAGTCTGTGTGCACTGAATTTATTTAATACACTAGTTTCACAATTTGAGTTGAATTAATAAAACTGGAAAAAAAAACATTTAAAAATTAACGTTTCCACGACATTCTAATTTATTGAGATGCACCTGTGTGAATATATATATATATATATCTATATTTATATATATATATATATATAGATCTTTGTATGTGTGTGTGTCTTTTATATTATAAACGCCAGAGAAAGAGACTAATGTTATGCTCTTAATCTGTAATCAAATTTGAGCTCTGTTTCCAACACATCTGCCACGTCTTCCGACATTAAAGTACTGAAAGGTCAAAGTGCATCAAAACTTAAGCAGCGTCCTCCATTTGTGTTCTTCACAGACTCCTTTAAATAAACCTGTTCAGTCACAGCTAATTAGAGTCTGTCACGCTTGTTTTGTTCCTCCTCTGCTGAGTTTCAGAGTGTAATTCTGCAGCCCCTGCCGAGAGAGAGAGAGAGAGCGTGGAAAACAATGTATTCAAACACTCAATGTGCAATTAAAATTGGAAATAAACGAACAGAATTCTTCACTCAAGGGCGGGGTGTGAGGCAGGACTGCCCACTATCACCGACCCTCTTCAATATCTACATTAATGAATTGGCGAAGCTCCTGGAACAATCAGCAGCACCTGGCCTCACACTGCATGACTCCAACATAAAGCTCTTGCTGTTTGCAGATGATCTGGTTCTGCTGTCTCCAACAGAAGAGGGTCTACAGCAGAGCCTAAACATCCTGCACAAGTTCTGTCAGACGATTAATCCTAACAAAACTAAAGTACTAACGTTCCAGAAAAGACCCAGAGTTCAGGGAAAGAGACATAACTTCACCCTTGCTATGACCAAAATTGAATATGCCACAAACTACACATACCTCGGGCTAAAGATAAATGCAACTGGCAAGCTAAATTTGGCTGTGCATGAACTGAAAAAGAAAGCAAGAAGGGCCTTTTATGCCATCAAAAAATATATCCAAATTGAAATACCAATTAGAATCTGGCTCAAAATATTCCAATCAGTAATAGAACCTATTGCATTATATGGCAGTGAAGTGTGGGGTCCTCTCCTAAATCACGAATTTGAAAAATGGGACAACAATCATATTGAAGCCCTGCATGCTGAGTTCTGTAAGAGTATCCTCGGAGTACAGAGGAGCACACTGAACAACGCCTGCAGGGCAGAATTAGGCCAATACCCTCTACTAATGCTCATTGAGAAAAGAGCCATCAAATTTTGGAAACACCTAAAAATGAGTGACCCCAACTCTTACCATTTTAAAGCCCTTAAAAACCATGGTGAACCCTGAAAAAAGACCCCTGATTCAGACGGTCCTGAAGCTGCAAAAACAAACTAACATGACAACATCCAGCATCAGGACTCTAAAATATTCATCCACAAAATTCGGCCCAACCAAATTACAAAAGCACAAAAAGAAAATTATCTAACCCATTGGACTGAAACAACAGAAAAACAAATTAAACTTGAATGTTATTTGGCCCTAAACAGAGATTACAAAACTGGAGAATATCTGAGTACAGTGAAAGACTATAAATTAAGAAGACAAATGACGAGGTACAGACTGAGCAATCATAATCTGACTCTAGAGACGGGCAGATATCAACAGCACTGGCTTTCCAAAGAGAGCCGCATCGCCCTCACTGTACTCCCAGAGCAACCTTCCTCATCGCTGCCCCACTATCGAGCATTATAAACACCTTTTATCCCATATTTGAATCTTTACCCTGACTTCAAATGTAAACAAGAAACCACTTCACTATGTATTAGGTGAAAACAGATTGTATCTTACTGGCCGCAAATACATCGATCCGTCACAAACACACAGAGGAGGAAGTCAACACCTCATGAGCACCACACACCACCCCACATTATTATAAATGTTTGTAGACGTCGAAATGTTAGCTTTTTTTATTTTTAAATTATAATAAATGCAGTTTTGTTTGGCATATTCTGTTCTAGATCAATGTAAACATATCGTTGGCAATACATTGAACATGGTCATGCCAATAAAGCACATATTGATGAGAGCTAGAGACAGAGATCGAGAGTGAGAGAGAGAGGAAGAGAGAGGAGAGAGAGAGAGACTAGAGGAGAGGAGAGGAGAGGAGAGAGAGATAGAGCATCAAGCAACTGAAAGCTTGGCAGTGGCACTTCTACAAATGCAAGGCCCCCCTGGAGAAACTTTAAAATTTCTGCCGTAAAAAGCAGCATTAACGCCCCGACTGCGCATGCAACAGATGGAATAGCAGCAGCCCACATACATAGAGAGGTGTCAGTTTTCCCAGCCCACACACACCACACATACCCACACACACACACCGCACGCACACAACCCTGCACTCACACATCCTAACTGTCACTAATAGGGCTAACCATGTAAAGCCCGGTCCAGTTGTCTTGGTTTTAACCGTGCATATGAGGATGATGAAAGGAACGTGATTGCTTGAATCCTCAGCTGAATCAGGAGATATGATTCAAAGTTGGGGCGATGGGGGGGTAGGGACGGCGGGTGACACACAAGCAACGTCACTCCGCAGCACGGACTCACAAAGTAACAAAACGGCTGGTAGAGCTTGAGACGTCAGTATATCGGGCGTTTATTTTTCACTTCGATCGTGGGTGGGGAATCTCAGTGGCCACCCACTCAATCTCAGGAGAACATGTGGGGTGGAAGTGTTCTCCGGCACGCAAAAACAATATGTGGATCCCTACATGAGAATCACCCGCTCGCTCTTTTAGGAGCCTGTCACCGCTTTTATTTCCTCTGAGATGCTTCTGGGAAATATAAAGTAGAGAAACAGCTCTTTGGTTAAATGAGTGACACTGACAGGTTGAGTACCATGCATTCCTCCGATATAGCATAGCATTAAACCTGTACCGGATGTACAACACGTGTAGCAGATATCACAGAAGGGAATCAGCCAAGGTCGGGTTACTATTCTTGTTCAGCAGCGACATATCTGCTATGGTATTACCCATCACATTCACCGCATAAAGTGCGGAGTTCTGCAGAACTCAGAACCGTGTCAGCACATGTCAAAGTCACTCAGCTCTCATAATGAGGCAGGCTGACAGATTTCCAGATGCATGCCACGAAAAATAAACCAGCAAGAGATGAAGTGTATAGTCTGGGGATAACATAATATCAGCTGGATGTTATAATACAGCGATTCGGTACTAGGACAGGTGTATGAAAGGTTATGGTATTAGGGTGTTATCCTCAGCCGTGCACGTTTGTCGGCCGTTATGCCGGTTTAGCCGGGTACGAATGGTGAGGCAAATTATTTTACTTACAGTCTGTTAAATCAGAATTTAATAGTATATTACGGAGGTAGACAGACAGGATGGTAGATGCCTGATCTGATAGCGGGCACGCATCCCACGGGTCGCAGGCAAACGCAGGTGAGATCACGGGGAGTAACTGTGTTAAGATTGCACCAGAAGAGTAGAAGGTTGATGTCCTTGCACGTGTGACACGTCAGAGAAGCCAGGGCGTGGTGGTAAACTTGGCGACTCATGGGATGTTCTGTCTTGCGAGGGGTAGAACGATCAAAGAGCACGAGCTCAGCCGCAGAGATAAGACACGATTCACACCAGCCGGGAGGTACGCTCCATTCGCCACATACGACACAAACGTTAGTGTTCAAATACTTGGTTTTGGGACATATATATAGTATAACCACCTCCTTTAAGTGAACGTAAACAGCTGAGAAAAAAATGGATGTGTGTCAGTATTAGGTCCGTGTGCATTTGGTCTTAAAGAGACAGCAGCCAATACATACCTGTTTCTGTCTGCCAATCAAATAAATCCATATCTTTAACAAAGATTAATCTGTATTTAACTTGTGCGGTGAGTGTTATTTTACACTGAATTATTACATTTCTGCACCTGAATACTACTGTTACTGACTTTATTTGTAACTGTGTTGTATTCATCTTGTAATTTAGTAATTGCTCTTGTTTTATTACTGACTTAGTTAAGCTCGTTTTTGCAGTTGTATAGAAGTACTTAAAAGTATTTTTTTAATAATTTATTTTTTTGCTGATCCGAAAAATGATCCGATCCGTGACTGAAAATCCGTAATATGATCCGAACCGTGAGTTTTGTGATCCGTTGCACCACTACTATATAATTATATATTCTGATTTATTTTTTATTTAATTATTATATTATTTATATAATAGATTTTTCCTATTATTACTTGTGGTTATTTCATGTTTAGGATAATAAAAAGTATTATCACTGAAGAGTTTATTTTCTTATTTTTCTGTTCATGTTACACTTATTATCATTATTTTTATTTCAAGACCTCTCTTTCATTACAGGATAGATGTGACCTTATGCTAATTAGGGGTTGCACCTTAACTCTTCCATGCTATGAAGGTGTTTGGGGTTAAAGCGCAGAGTTATTCCTCCGGTCAGGTGTGTGTGGAGCGCCGTTAAGTGTTGAGCTGATGCTGTTTGCGGGTTCGAGAGGAGAGCTGTTTCTGTTAACTGTTGGCAGATTTCAAACAGCATCTGGTGAGCTCTTGAAACAAAACCTTGTATGTTCAAATCCAAATGGAATCATTTCTCTCTCTCTCTCTCTCTCTCCTTTCTGAGTCTTGATATTTACAAATTACCATAACAGAAAAAAGAGAATATTTTAATCATGCTGTTTTCCATAATTTCTGCAACATATGGTATAAATGATTTTGATGCAAATGTATGCGCTAATTATTTGCAGGCGAGTTTCAAACGGGCCTGCGACTGAAGTGGAATGAAAGAAAATTTGCAATCACCTTAAATTTTACTAACCATTTACTGTTAAGTAAACTTTGCAAAGTAATTTAATTAGCTCGGCCCGCCTGCTGGGGTTTGTGAGTTTCTGAGAGCGGCTGAAACACAGTGCTGCAGGAAGAATATGCCATATTGATTGATTCCCATGACGGCATTTATAACTGTTCCTCTAATTATATGAGAGGCGATAAACCCCTCGATGTCGTGGCTTTGAAACCGTTTGGGTGTTATTGTTGATTTTATAATCTCACCTACAGTTAAAAAAATGAAATGTATATGCAGGACTTTCAATGCAATGTTGCTATTAATTAAAGCAACACAAACTGAATCACAACTTGTTTAACTTGTTATTTGTTCACGTTTCCCAGTTAAGCAGTTAGTTTTAAATGCTTCATGCTCTCCGCTGTCATTTTAACGCAGAGGGACATTAAGGAATCGTGGCTTTCATTAGGCGAGCTCAGAGCCCTGTCGTTCTGACTTTAAGGCTAGTCGTGAATGATCAAAAAGTGGTAGTCCTGTCCTCTAAGACGGTTGTTGACAATTTCGCTGACAGCCCTAACTAGCTCGCCCACTGATTTCACTGATCCAGTGGGCAAGAAGTGCAAAACAGCTTGGACTTGGCCGGGGTCTTGTGTGCATTATCTAATTCGCCGTTTAGTAAACGACACTTTCACACCCACACCATTATTTACAGCAAGATTGAAGGGGAGAGTTTAAATTGAAGTAATAAAAACCTCTTTGTTTTAGTTTTTATTGGCTCATTCATCATGGCTTTATTTAATACGAGAAAATGATTGTGCCATCCGCGGCTGCCACTAATGGCTGTATACTCTTGTATTTTCTTTGTTGATCGCAATGAATGAAATTAGGATAAACAACCTTCCTCGTCGTGTATAATCAAGGCCTGATTAATGGATGTGCCGTTTCAGCGCTGCTCCTTATTCCAGAACACCTGATATCTTTCCCATAAACAAGTGCTGTTTGTCTAAATGGAGAGACGAAATGACGCATTTGATGAGTTTCTGATTGACCCTGTCCCACAGGCGGCCCATTCCTCTCTGTCTCTTAGCGAGCGCTTTTCTGTGACTAATGCTCTGTCAGAAAAGAGGCACGGGGATTTATTAGACATGCTGATTAATGAGGAAGCCACCCCACCCCTTCGACTTGGCTGCCCCTAAACAACATATTCATAATGACGTGAGCCGTCAGCAGTTGTGGAGTCGACCGTCCACATTAATATCGAGTTTTGGGTCTTCAGAACAGATGGCATAGATATGTTTCTATCTTTCTGACTGGCATGCTTTTTTCCGTCCATATTTCTCGTTTTCTCCCTGCTTTTAAGAACCAGCCTCCCATATTTAAATGGTGGGGTTGAAGAGAAATAAACATTTAATTAATTCTCAATTTTTTTTCTATACTTGCATATTTCTATCTAATTATCCACACCGCAATCAGGGCCTCGTGTGAGTATGCACCCGATTCCCTCGTTTAAGATAAATAAATAGCAGAAATTACACCACAGCTCTTTCATCTCCTGCAGAAAACACGCCGGGAGAATTAATGTTGGTGTCATTTTTTTCCCTGCGTTCTTCAGGTATTCTCTCTCTGTACAGGAATGCTGTCTACGCTCCATCTGTATGGCACATGTGTTGTACTGTATGCCTCTAATGAGTGTATGTGCGTTTGCTGGAAACCCAGATAAAGAGAGGTTTTCTTAGCGTTTAGAATAGGGATGCACTAATCATGATTTTTTTTATGGCTGATTCCATTTGCCATGTTTTTACAGGCTAATGGGCTGATTCCAGCTGATTTTATTTTATTTTTTCAGTTCTTTATTTACCCCCTTGCATTGCGAAGAAGTAGACATCTGTCTTCAAACTGCGTGTCGCGGCACTTCATTCTGAATGGAGGCGGGGGTGGAGTTATGAGGTTTGACTGACAATTTGAGGAGCCAATGGCGTTGCGAGGTTTAGTCACATGCTCTTTTGAATGCTTTTCATTGGTTAAATATTTGTAAAACCCACAAAACGACATAACAATGACCGGTAGCACTGATTTAAAATAATAATGAAATATAATAGAGATAAGGAAGTTTTTGATAATTTTCCATGGCACACCCGACAACAGTGTCTGGGAAACACTGTTTTAACATTAATTTAGATTTAAGTTAGTGATTCCTCTGCGTACCACTAGAGGGAGCCACACTTTGAGAACCAGTGCTCTAAATAAAAGCCAAACTGGCCATAAAAAAATAAAAATAAAATCTGTGTCTATGTAAAATTAGAGGCAACCATTGCATTTTAATCACAAAGACGCTGAATGCAAGTAGCATGAACGTTTTTTTAATTTAAATTAGATTGTATAATTTCAAGATTTAAAGCGAAAGCTGAATGGTCTGGCTATGTTAAAAATGCAAGTTCTCTCTCTGACAGTAGGTGGCGCTTGTGGAACAGCAATATATTTATTTGTTACCGCTGTACATAAAGATGTGCTGTGCTTATGATGCATTCATGATGATGAAGTTCGTGTTTACGAGTTGGCAAGTCGTAATTACGACGTCAGGTGCGTTCAAGTCACTTTGGTCGGAGCAAGATGGCAATACACCTTTTCTATAAAAAATTCAACAAGATTATTAAACTCTACTTCTACAAAATAAGTAAAGAATATGCATCAGTGTGTTTTAGATTTTTATAGAATTTATGAAGGTGCTGTGAATTGAATTCTTATATATTCTATCACAATTGTACAATACTATCGTATTTTTTTAGATGCAACTTAGTTTAATTGTAAATGTGAAAAAAAATAAAAATTCCTTAATTTCAACAAATTTAGCATCAGTACAACACTGTATCCAATGCATCCAACATGTTTTTATTGACACACCTCCAACTCAGAAACTCTGCATTTAAAGAGTCTCCCACTCGTAAATACGACTTCATGTGCGTTTAACTCATAAATACGATCTTTTTGACATGTCTTGAATGCACCATTAGAAACACTACTTTAATAGTTTATGATACTGAGGTGGGATTAAAAGAAAATGCAATTGGAACTTTTTCTGAAGCTTGCTGTGCCTTGAGATGTATTTCCTCTGCTTTCCTCTTTGCATCCGTCTTCATTATATCCCAGCTCTGGCCTCTGTTTACAGACTTTGTAAAATTTCCACACAAATGACATTGTGGGGAAATATTGCAATGCATTTTGTGTTCAAGTCTGGAACAGAGATCGGCCAAAATGAAACAACAAAAAAGGTTGCTAATCACGTGTTTGGAGCAAAAACCATCCAATTCCAATTGAGGGCTGGTTGACCAAAGAGTGCCAGAACGCTCTTTTGTCACTGAGAGAACATGCCAAATACTTACAGCCCGTGCAACTGCAAATCCTTGAGGATGGGGTTATCTTGTTTGTAACACTGAACTGTAATTCTTAATCTTGCCATTCGTTTTGCTGGAGTAATAGAGGAGTTAATGAGTGAGACTGGAACCCAATTCCTGTAGGCCTGCTACATCTCTTGTAATACTTCCAGCTTTTCCTCCATTCACTCGGCAAACAGCGGATGAGCATCTTGACTATAAATATATAATCTCTCTCCGCACTCAGCCGTAATCCTCCTGGAATTACCACTGGATTTCAGCGCCTTCCTTTTCTCTCGCACCTCGTCTGCTTGCCCTCGCCTTGTAAACATCAACTCTCTGCCCTGCCTGCCAATGCTCCGCTTTGATAAAACTGTATTAGCCGCTTCCTTTGGCCGCCCAAAACGGATTGCTGAATAGAGAGAAGGCCAATATTGAATACGCGGAGGAGAAACTATTTATGATTTTGTAAGTAATCTGTAACCCGTCCCTGGCTCCCCTCATTTTCTCCTTTGCCGTGCTTTATCTTCTATCCACAGACATCTTTAGTAAGGGTTGCACCTGGTTTTTGGGTGTAATCGCTTATTTTTAAAGATCCTCTGATAGCAGGAGATCATCTTTAGTCCTCCACCACCGCTGTGACACCCTGATTCTTCTCTGCTCTGCCAAGCCATCATAATTGTCTATCGGATCACAATGCAGTAGATGGGAAAATTAATAAGAATGAAATGAAAACTTAACAGAATTGAATACATTAATGGAATTTATTTGAACTCTTTTACAGAATTGTATATTACTGTTCCATTCTGCTTTAACTGTTATTTACACTTTTAAGTAACAGGAAGAAATTACTACAAAATGTATATCTCATTTATTTTCCCATGTATATTGAATCCACCTTTTTAATTTATTTAAAAACAACTACTACTTTTCGAACTAGACCGTTCAGGTCAGCGCTAGAATGCTAGATAAACGTTATGAAAGTCATTTTGATCCATTTAATTGTTTAGCAGATGCAATCTGACATATTTGTTGCGTGTGGCTCATTATGACTAATATGCTTGTGTCTTGTGTGCATAAGATCCAAAATTCACAAAACTTTGAGAAGGACAAGACATGCAAAATTTCATTAATTTCTGACACTATTTGGGCCACAGGAAAGGAAAAGCCATTTAAGTCTAATCATTTAGCATCAGTGTGAATAGCTGTACGTGTAATTAATAAATGCACAGAAATAGGGATGCTCCGATCAGGATTTTTTTAGGCCGATCGCCTATCACAGAAAGTAGTATCTGCCGATACAGATCACCGATACCGACCTTTTTAAAGCCTTCTTTTTATCATGTATAATTATTTATAGTGATACTCAAATCAGAACTTTTAGACATTTACTCAGGGCCTTAATTTCATTTTTGAAAATGGGGGGGAATTCCTCTCTTAGGTGACTCTTGGAGGGGGCATTTTTTAGATATTTTTCAAATATATATATTTATCTGACCTAAATGTTTGACCATGCAGTGCATTTTTGTTTTTACAATTGTGCAATTGTTGCACAATAGCGTACACACAGCACAAGCCTGATTTCATGAGCTGTATGTGAGGCGGCCTTTTACAGCAGGTTCACACATACTCCGTTTGCAGTGCGTCATGTGTGGTACGTAAGCAGTGCAGAAGCAGCACGGACTGGGCTTTCACACAGGGATCTGCTATTGATCCATGGCTGTTTACCGCAAACACAACATTTATCCATCATTTTTATTTCAAATCCAAACATTGTTACTGAATATGCTTTTTCAGCATTGTGATTCTTTTTTTACACAGTACAGTAATGCAATCTATTAAGTGCACGAGTGCATCTATTATTGCTTATCTAAAAGTGATCTTTTCTTTTAAACCTAGCTAAAAACTCATTTGTGTTGACTGTGAAACACAGTAGACTTTCATTATGTGCAATTATGGTGTAATTACTACATTTTCGTGTCAATCCAAGTTCATATTTACCGCAAACAATGCGCTGTCACTCGCTGTCGTGAAGCGCAGCCATAGCCTCGGTGCGGAAACGATCTCTGCACTGCTGCAGACGCACCACTCCTGGAACACACTGCCGGACAGTAAACGTGTGCAGGGTGAACGCTTTATAAACAAGGTTTATATCTGAGAGCGCACACCCGGTTTTGTGCGAGAGCAAAGGAAATCCACGTGCGTGCGGGGAGATTCGTGCTCCCGCATTATATTAATCTACCTTCTTTTTTTTACGTCTCACATAAGGTTTTCAAATTACTTTACAAATTATTTAATGAAGAAATATGAATTGTACCTCACCTTCAGCATTATAGTTATTTTACACGCGCCGGACTGAGACGGTGCCGCTGCATGTCATGCCAAATTTTCAGCTTGAGATCGTTTTTTTGAGATCAGCCTTTTTAGAGACCACCGATCAATCATCCCCAAGCGATTATCGGCTGATAGCGATCGGTAACCAATCAATCGGAGCACCCCTACACAGAAATCCATTTGAATAACCATGGTAAAATGACCAAAATATAATTAGTTTGCAAAGAAATCATAGATAGTTTGGATAAATTTAATCTTAATATTTTCTACTTGTTTACACTTATTTAGTGTTCTCTACAAGAGGTCACATTATCATGTAACTACAGTATATACAGTAACTTTCATGTACAGTAAAGGTTACTGTAAAGTAATATGTTTTGTTTGTCGTAAATTTGGTGTTATTGCTGTTTCACTGAATTATAATTACAGTTTTTAGTTATATTATTAAATATTATTTTTTTGCGCCTCACATAAACAATTGTGACCCTGGACCACAAACCAGTCATAAGGGTGTTTTTTTTTTATTGAGATGTATATGTCATCTGAAAGCTGAATAAATAAGCATAGTATAGTTTTTGTTAGGATAGTACAATATTTGGCTGAGATACAGCTATTTATATCTGGAATCTGAGGGTGCAAAAACAATCAAAATATTGATAAAATCATCTTTAAAGTTGTCCAAATGAAGTTCTTAGCCATGCATATTACTAATCAAATTAAGTTTTGATATATTTGCGGTAGGAAAGTTACAAAATATCTTCATGGAACATGATCTTTATTTTATATCCTAATGATTTTTGGCATAAAATGTATAATTTTGACCCATACAACGTATTTTTGGCTATTGCTAAAAATATAACCAAGCGACTTACGAAAGACTATTATGCCCCTTTTACAATATGTAATATTAGTCTCTGTTGTCCCCAGAATGTGTCTGTGATGTTTCAGCTCAAAATACTCCGCAGATCATTTATATCATTTTGAAAATGCCTAGTTTGAGTGAAAGCAGAACCACGCTGTTTTTCGGCCTGTGTCTTTAAATGCAAATGAGATGCTGCTCCCCGCCCCCTTTTCCAAAATACAGCTGCGCCATTACAGCTCGGACCTGCAAAAAAACATCCGTTTTGGTTCTGATTACCATGTTTATCACGCTGAAATCATGCGTTTAAAACCATATGAGTTTAAACTTCTGATATAAGGTTTTCTGAGTGCACTCATCCGAAGCACACGGACAGAAAGCGGCTGTCACAGGCATGTGATTACTAAACTAAGTTCTCTTTCACACATAAGTTTGTTAAAAACACACGAGTTACAAAAATAGTCGGTTATGTGAAGGTAAACAAAAATAAAATCGCATGTTTATTTTAGATCTGTGGCAGCAGCAATATACAGTAAATAAAAATATAAATCCACTGCTCTCGTCTCCTCTGAGGCTGGGACTCTAAACAGTGTTCAGTGCTCGTCTGTGCAGCCAAACACAGATCAGTTAGCATGTTTTGCTCAAACTTTCTCCATGGCACTAAAGCTGGTATACCGATGTCGCTTGTGAAAACACAATAACGGTGCCGTGGGTGTAAACTTACAGATTAGGGGCGGTAATATTATAATGAGATCTTTGCCACGTCACCAAGGGAGCGAAATCAGACAAGCTTGTTTTCTCAGATGCTTGCAGAAAAATGCTTACCTAAACAAAGTGATTGGGTTAATGTTTTTCACGTTTGCTTGGTTGGTAGATGCACCCGGGACCTGATTATAGCACTTAAAACCAGGAAAAGTCAGATTTTCATGATATATCACTTTAATACTGGTTTTGTGCTCCAGGGTCACATATAAGCATATTGCAACACACTTCACAGAGATTCTCCTAAAATAGTCTTTTGTGATTTAATGTATTCTGTTTTCTGAATAATGTATGAATGTTGTTGGCTCTTTGCTTTTGCTCGTCTTTTGTAAGTCGCTTTGGATCTAATTTGTATACTGCATCTGTAATGTATATATTGCATATGTTTCTAATGTGAAGCACCAAAAGCCACATTAGAGCAGCACAACTCACACCTGTGTGAGATCTCAGGGTGTTTGTCTGAGTCAAGCCTCTACTGGCCGTAGGGCCGTGCATTATGCATGAGTGATTGGGGTGCTGGTTGGGGCGTCCCGTGACACCAACTTCAATCCACAAAGCAGCGGGGTCCTCCCTGGACACAGTCCCCAGAGCTTCTGGCACACTTTACCAAACCCTTGCTGTGAGCAGCACTGATAATTGCAGCAGTACTCTGGACCAATATCTATTAGCAAACACCTAGAACTGTTTCTGCTGCATTAGTTTAGAGAAGGGTCCTCAATTAGTTTTAGCCAGCCAATTCTTCCACATTACCAAGCCAAGGGCCCTGACCTATATATATTAATATTATATATAATATATAATATTATATCTATATATCTATATTATATATATCTATATATATATATATATATATATGTGTAATTGTTATTATTATTACAATTATTGTATTATTGTTGCTTTTGTTAAAATAATCACAAGATGTTCACAAGACGAATATTCCGATTTTTTCCCCCGGTAGTCTGTTTTATTCAAACAATTATGAACATTTTTGCATTAGATAGCTACAGAAGAACTTTGCCTGTTGAATATTAAAAACAAATTAACAAACAAAAAATCTGGATCTCCGTTTCTGCCATGCAAATCAACTGTTCCTGCTCTTTCCCAGACTGGATCTCTTCTCTCCACTTTCCCTAATTGCAGATTCAATTATTACATTTGTCAGTATTAATATTTTTATGCTTAGATTTTTTTGGGGGATCAAACTGTAACACCGTGTGTCCCAACCAGACACGATGCGATAAAAAGTATCTTTTCCATGTAGTTTTTGTCCTAACCACCTGCAACAGCGACACGTGACAATAAGCGACATGTGATTCCATTTTAGGAATGGTTTTTATTTTCTGCGACATCGCGGCAAGAACAACATACAAAATATGACAGTGATAATCTCAGGTAATGATTATGTGGTTTATTCAATGTTAAAAGTGTATAATGTGAGTTTTAATATTATTTTGCGTTATCTTTATAGCCATAGTGAAAGCAACAATAGATATTTGACCTCAGATCTTGAAAATAAATTAAAGCAAACTTGTACGTTAAAACTGTGAACTCACTGCGAACCAACACGTGTATTCCATAACAAAGATATCAGTCAGTCACTCACTCACTCACTCAAAACTGTTCAGTCCACATTTGAATCATCTATTTTCCGTGTCCACTTTACTTTTCTACACACTCGCCATGTTTTTGCTGTCACATCGTATCTACACTGGACGCAATAAAGCATTGCAAATCATTTGAAAGTTGTGTCAGTATGTTATAAATAGAACGAGTAAGCAGTTTACTGTCGGGGATTTGTCGTGTCGCGCCGCATCCAAGACAGCATCACCGATTATAACACTGAGTTCTGGTATTTTATCGCGCCGCGCCGTTTGCGTCCAGTGTAGACACGATGTAAGTTAATGTAGCTTTCTGATACTGCGTTTGAATTTTCATGCCACATTATTTGAAATTAGCGCGGGCCAAACTTTTTTCTCTTACGGGCCGCCTATTGAGGAACCCTGGTTTAGAGATCTACAAATTACAACCATATTTTAACTGCTAATAATTATATTATATTAGTATATTTTGCTATATGAATCTTTAACTATCCAATCTTTGTTATTTACCCCACCCCATTTCTTCAAATTCAAATTCAGACCAATTTTAGATCTTGACCTTATGTCTTAAAGGGCCAGCATCACTGCATCAGGTTAAACTAGTGTTAAATGTGTCCTGGTTGATGAAGCTTCCGTTTTTGTGGTTGAGAGAGTTTTGGTGTTTTTTGTTTTTGTTAATGTTTGTTTTCTTTCTTTTTTTTATGTTGGTGTGTTTGCTGACTTCTCAAAATACAGACCCTGATGTACTACTCCTGCCTTTTTGTGCATACAGGATGACCATATCTCTCTCAGTCCTGGTTAGATCCAGTTTGCATTCTTCTTTGAAGACAGTAGTGCATGGAATAGCCTTCATCTCTCAAAAGAACAACAGAACAATATGTTTCTATTGAACAATGTGTGTTTGGCCATTTTTGAAACCAAACTTTTACTTAAAATTTTACAGTAAATGCAAGTGTATGAAATACGTAAGCAACTGCCTTGCCCTTTCCACTTAAGCAGTTCAACCATTTTCAGCCGTGCTTATGAGTCTGCGTTGAATAATGCCTGCTGAAGCTTTTATTTTTTGCCAATTCCAAACAATTGAATTAAAAAGTATAGTAAAAAAAAGTTTCATACTTATACATTTATAGCATTAGTTTCCCTTTCGTGGAACTTCGAACTGCGTCCTCTAGGGGTCGCTATGGGGAACGCCTCGTCGTGACCCGTGTCTGAAGCCTACATTGAAAAAACACCAACTTGTTTGGCCGGCGACAGCCATGACATCACTACCGTCGCAACTAGTACAAAATAGGCGCCGGTAGCGCACATCTTCACTTTCTTCGTCTTCACTGACCGTTCTGTTTGAAGCGTGCATTTCTAAGGAAAAAGTAAGAGCTATCTCTATTTTTTATGGCGAGCACTAGCAGAGCATTTAGAAGATGTGTGCGTCCGTGTCATCGTTTTTTGACACCAGATGACACATACGATCTATGTGTTGTTTGTTTTGGCGAGGAGCACGCACGCGATGTCTTCGAGGAGGCAATCTGCGTGCATTGCGAGAGCTTTTCGCTGAAAAAGCTCCGTTCTCGTTTGTCTCTCTTCTCGAGTGGAGAGGGACAACCATCGGTTTCCCGCGGTTCAGGACCCGCAGCTGCTGAGGCACGGAGTAGAATGAGCTCGTGGGGATCTCAGGTGGACCTAGCCGATGAGGCTGAAGGGGGGGTTCCCCTCTTCCGCGCATCGGTTTCGGGCGAGAGGCGGCCACTGGAAGATGATATCCTCTCTCTGATATCATCTGATCCAGGGGCCAGTGCTCAGTTGGGCCCAGCCCAACAAGAAATGGATGTGGAGAGTGAAGAAGCCGAGTCTGAGCTTTCCCAGTCCACCTGCCCTGCGTATGATGAGCTGTTAGAGGTAATGGATCGGGCCACGGCAAGGCTCGAATTACCGTGGAAACGAGCCAAGGAGGTGACGTCGCGATGGGTCGTCTCGACGAACGTTATCTTTCCGGCCATAACCCTCCAGCTCAGGTGGGTCTTCCTTTCCTTCCTGATCTCCATTCTGAGATTGAGAAGGAATGGGAGAGGCCGTTTTTCTCACGCGTATACCGGTTTCAGCATATGAGTTATGCGAATATCGAGTCAATGCGTGAAAGCGGCTATGGGATGATGCCCCCTGTGGGAGCTATCTCTCTCTGGGGGAGACGTCATCCCTCAAAACTCCCTCCTTGCCATCCGTGCCCCTTCAAGCCACATCTCGCACGAACGGCAAGGCGTACGCAGCGGCAGGTCAGGCTGTGGCCTCGTTGCACACTATGGCGGTGCTTCAGGCCTATCAGGCTGACCTGTTGAAGGACCTGGATGAGGGGCAGGGCCTTTCCTCTGCCGGAACGACTGAGCTGCGGCGCACCACAGACTTGGCCCTCCGGGCTACTAGGCAGGCAGCCTCGGCCATGGGCAGAGCGATGGCTGCTATGGTGGCGACGGAGCGGCAGTTGTGGGTGAACTAGGCGGACATCGGGAAGAAGAAAGGGGCTTTCTTCTCGATGCCACCGTTTTGCCCTCTGAACTTTTTGGTACATCCGTTGAGACTGTCGTCGAAAAGTTCAGGGAGTCGAAGGCGCGCTCAGCGGCCTTCAAATCCTTCATTCCACGATGGTCCAGGTCTGAGCCCGAACAACCCTGGGGTCCTGGCCCGTCTCGGTTTGAGGGTCAGAGACGGGCACAGAGGGCTAGTGTTGTGACTCGCGCCCCCGCCTCCACCTGTGGGTGGGGGTAGGAATTATCGTGGGTCAAGGGCAGGCAGGCAAAACCTGAGGGGTGAGACCTGGGCAAGGCACCAGCACTTTCGTCCGGGTCAGAGTAATACTTAGGTATTCACGCTCTCCCGCGGAGGGTGCAACATCTACCCTGTCCTCCCCTTTTTCCAATTCCCCTGTTATGACCACCATCTCCAGCTGACCGAGGTTAGCTGTAAAACCTTTTCAAACAGTCTCCTACTGGGCCCATGATGTTGTTGGTGGTTCTATGGCTAGATCATAGTAACCGCATGACTGATGGTCCGGTCAAAAATCCCCGAACAGAGCCCCGGCAATAAGGCTCGTGGTGGGTGATTATGATCCATATATCATGAGAGCATGTATACTCATGAGAGACTGAGGTGGTCATGTGTAATATATGTAAAGTCACCTGCAGCGGATGATCCGGTCAGAAAGATCCTTGGAGCAGAGCTCCAGCACAGAGGTTATGGGGGTGAGTACGATCCAAATATCATTATATCTGTATATCGAGGACAGACCGAGGTGGCTGTGTGTGTGTAACCATCTATAAGTTCCTTGCAGTGTTTCCCGGGCCCTGTGCGGTTTTGTCCCTTGCTAGACGCCCTCAATGAGGTGCCGTTGCTGGGCTCAGAGGCCAGGTGCTCTACTTGCACTAGGCGTGTCACTCGTCGACATATGTCCATACGGTAAGAAAAGCCGGGCTTCGGCTTCATACCTCCTGGAGCATGCGGCCATTCCTGGCTCTTGCGGAGCCTTCGTGAACATCGGGCCCCCGGTGCTACGCTGCAAGGCACCCGGATGGGCCTGGTCACCCCGAGGGGCTTCCTGGCCACTTGCTGAGGCACAGGAGGTACGGGGGCATCACCAGATCCTGAGAAAAAAAACCTGTGGAAGTGTCTAGGCATGCTCCCATCCTACTGAGATTTCGGCCGTCCTCTTCCGCAGGCCGATATGGTTGGGTCTCCATGAACTTAAATTCCAGATAATATGGTATATGTCCACGTAAAGCAAGGCTTTGCGCATTCCTCCAAATCCACAGTGAGTGGTGGATGTGCACGTGAAGCTGTGCGCATTTCTTTAAAATCCACATAGCTGGTAGATGGGCATGTGTTGCTTTGCCCATTTTCTAAAAATTCCACGTATGTGGTAAATGGGCACGGGATTCTTTGCCAATTTCTCTAAAATCCTGTGAAGGTAATGGTTACGCGTGCTGTCTTCGTTCCCTTTGGTTTAAAGTGGAGTAACACCCCGGTACCCTGGGTGCCACTCAAATAGTGTGTCTTGGTCGACACACCCTGGAGACATCACTCCCCTCACATCTGAGGAGGGTGCTGGAGCTGCTGTTCCCGACCGGCCATTACGTCCGGGTGACAATAGAACCCTAAGAGTGCTCTTTGCGCACCTTCTAAAATCCACGTGAGTGGTAAGTGTGCACGTTATCCTTTGCCGCTTTTCTAAAATCCACGTAAGTGGTGGGTGGGCACGTTAAGCTTTGCCACCCGTCTAAAATTCCACCTCGGTGGTAGGTGTGCACGTTATGCTTTGCCACTACTCTAAAATCCCACGAAAGTGGTAGGTGCGCACGTTCTTCTTTGCCCACCTCTCTAAAATCCTGTATGGTCAGGGTTACGCGTTTCTGACTCGTTCCCTGTTTCGGAGAGGGTTTGGCCCCGAAAATTTTATTTTTGTTCCCCCCCCCTTGGCTCCTCTCAACCAGTGTGTCCGATCGACGCCTCAGACGGCACGCCCCCTCATATCAAGGGGTACTAAAGGTGTCGTCTTGGTGGACCGAAAAAGCAAAAAGGATCCTCTCCGATGAGTTGAATCCCTCGCTCCATGGGCTGTCCTCGTGGTAATGTTTAGCACTGCTCCCCTTTCAGGAAAGGGTCACCTGGAATGGGGACAGTATTCCTCAGCTGAGGAAAAACGGAGGTGCCTCTGGCAATGAGAGGCTTGAGCTCGCTGTCTTCCAGAAGACCTCGTACCAGCTGCATCAGTAGTTTTGGGCCATCCTCCGCCTCCCTGATGCGCTGGCGATGTGGCTAGCCTCCAGTATGCTACCCCTCTGGTTTTTTTATCAGGCTGCTGGTTGGGGGCCCCCCTCTCGGTGAGAGGTGGGTTGAGCTCCCCCAGCTAGAATGAGCTACTGCCAGCCGGGGAAACCCGGCATTAGTAGATAGGGTCGAGCCCCCTGGGCGTCTGAGGACCAGGCGTGGGTTCCCACGCCGAGATTGTTGCTAGCTGGTTCCGCTAGCTGGAACGTGCTGCGGGTCGAGTCCCCTTCTCGGTGAGAACTGGGTGTGTTGCTCCCCCAGCTGATAACTGCTAGCCGTTCCACCAATGGAACGTGCTGTAGGTCGAGCTCCCGCTGCATGGATGTCTGCTCCCTCAATACAGGTTTCTCGGCTAGCCACTCCAGCGTGATAGCCGTAGGTGAGACTGATGACTACTCAGAGCTCCATCTATAGGCTGCCCTCCAGAAGTGCCACGAGAACCCCCTAGAACGGTTGTATCCATCTACATATGGACATTCTAAAATCCACATGGTGGTAAGTGGGCACGGTATCTTTGCCCACTTTTCTAAAATTCCACGAAAGTGGTAAGTGCGCACGTTCTACTTTGCCCACTTCTCTAAAATCCTATATGGTAAGAGTTACGCGCACAGCTTCGTTCTCTTTCTGAGTGGTCTAAAACCCCGTTTCCGCCTGGGACCCACTCCTCACGGTATCCTCGAAATACCTACTCTGACAGGGTGTTTCCACTGGAGGCCTGTTGAGACAGGTCCTTCTGCAGAGTGAGGTAGCCCTGAGTGACAGGCCGAGACTAGTAATTGATCCAATAAGTAGGTTCTTGGTCGTATTCCCGTGGAGGAATCCTTCATGATTCTAGGCCCTGGCGCCACCTCCTAGGAGGCTTTTTTTGGCACAGCTGGTATGGTGGCCCCTGCCGTCCCGCAGTTCTGGGCACCAAGCCAGCCGCCCTCATTACACCGAAAGAGGTTAATCTCGAGAGACTGATTCCAGTGGTAGACTACTGGTAGCCTGGGTCGACTACCAATCTTGTCCCAGTGGGACCTACACACTGTGAGGCTCTAGTAATGTCCCTTGGCAGCCTAGGCTTCTGTCCGCACGGGAGTAATGCACTGACAGCAGTCAAGTCCCGACAGGGGCACTCCCATAGCGATATGTGTATTTGGTACTTAGTGGCTCGCCCATGGTCTGCTTTCACTCCCCTCACATGGTCGGCGTGGGTATACCGTTCCCATATCGACCCCTAGAGGACGCAGTTCGAAGTTCCACGAAAGGGAATGTCTCGGGTTACTTATGTAACCATGGTTCCCTGAGGGGAACGAGACACTGCGTCCTCTAGCTTTTGTGCCATGCTGCGGACACAAGCTTCAGACGAAGAAGTGATGATGTGCGCTACCGGCGCCTATTTTGTACTAGTCGTGATGGTAGTGACGTCATGGCTGTCGCCGGACAGCGAGTTGGTGTTTTTTCAATTTATGTTTCAGACACGGGTCACGACGAGGCGTTCCCCATAGCGAACCCTAGAGGAAGCCGGTCTCTTCCCCTCAGGGAACGAACATGGGTTCCATAATACCCAAAGGACACGTTAGATTATTTTTGCTAAATTGTTTGCTTTAGAAGAATCAGATTCCTTTGACAACTTTGTAAAGGTAGTGTAAATTCATGGTTTTAATCCCTTACGCTCAAACTTCTTGAGAACCAGTTTAGCCAGTTGATTAATCTCAATGATTGGGTTTTTGGTGCCAATTCTGTGTCCCATAATGCTGTTGATCAATGATTTCCTTTCAGTGCTGATGTAATTAGAGGGGTTTAAGCCATACCCCAAGCCCTGTCGGTCTTCTCTGGGGCACAGAGGGGGCTGGAGTTTATTATTCAGGAGTTTTAAAGGAGATCGATAGGGGCTGGTGGATCTTCAGAGGTTTAGGGCTCTGTGGGGTGCAGAGGCCTTGGGGTACGACCCACACGAGACGGCCCGCTTTTCCCTGGTTCCCTCACTCATTCTCCATGGATAATAGAAGTACCCGTGATTCATTACAAGTGGTTAGAAATAAGTTTTTAACCCTTATGATATAATACAATTTAATATATGTTCGAATATGTTCGAGTGTCATAAGACTACAGTATATGGATAGAAAGTTATTTTTTTTCTGGTAATGACCATACAGTAGTTTATATAAATGTATACATACTGTACGTTTTCTCCACTTGTACATCATCTAATGCAGTGCTTGATCGTAGACAATCATGTTGTGCATAAGCATGTTTGTGCATGGTGAGGTCCAGTATCCGAGATCAATACATGCAATAGATCAAGACATCCAATCGACATGCCAGCAATGTATTGGTATTCCTAAAAAAGTTCTGGTTAGGGTTTGTTCTGAACCTCTAACTCTACTCCCAACATACTCGAACATGCAAAATTAAACGTCCTTCTCGATCTCATGAGGAACAGACCTATTTTTAACACTTTGGCAATTATTTTCGTAGAAAATTTGTGAACAGAAAACAAATCTTTATGTTTTAGGGGGGAAACAAAACAAAACATGAAAGTCGTACATACAGTACATACTCCATTCAGACTTCTCAAGGCCTATTTTTTATTTTTTTTTGGCAAACTTTGTATGATATTTTTTATTACATTTCCCATTGACTTTGAGTCCCGTTTCATATCGTAACAGCAGTCACAGAAACACCGATCAATAAAATGTGCTCTTATTTTTAGCAGAAATGGTTGCGTTGTGCATTGGTTATTATACACCGATGACAGAACACATAAATATCAAAAATGACAATGGCAAAGCTTTCTTTTGGGCCATTTCATTGACATGAATTCAAACCATCAAAACATAAGCGTATCTAAAACTAATGCTTTGTTTTTTTTCTCTTTTTTCTTTGGGTCTTCTTTGAAAGCTCAGGTATATTTTCTTCAGGAATTGCAAATCCAGAATGCATAGACTTTAAAAAGGTCTGTTTTTCTCAAATTCATATCATTGGAGAAAAACAACCAATGGAAAGGCGGTGTTTCCCTATTTTGCTTTTCCGATGTAATCTTCGCCCTTATTCCTCCACTCCTGCTCGGCCCTCAACTACCAGATTGGATCACAGACATGGAAGGCTATTGTATTACGGTTGGAGGGTTTTTTCTGGTAGAGGTCAGATGTCTGTATTAAATAATGAGACATCCACACCCCTAGATCATGCGTTTCAGCTCATGCTGTATGTGTGGTTTATAAGATGATGTTTGCTGTCTGAAGCTCTTGTTGAGAAGCCCTTTTCTGAAAAGCTTTATATTATAAAATTCCATAAGTCACTCATACTATATATGTTTTAGCTTAGCTTAGCTTCTTTAAATCACTAACTCTCTTGACCTTTTGACTCTATAGTATTCAAATGTATTTATATAGAGCTTTTCATAATATTCACAACCTTGGCTATACGCCGCTTTACCAGAAAAAGTATGTTTATAATATCTTAATATCTTTATGCCTTACAGTGACTTTTAGCAGATTAGAGCTGGGCGATAATATAGTTTTCATTGAGTAATTGTACAAGCAATCAAGCAGTTGAGATTTGCAATATAGTATGTATTGCTTTATGTGAGTATACTGTATGCATAAGTACGTACTATAGAGCATACACTGCCATTCAGAAGTTACAGATCGGTGAGTTTTTTTATTTTATTTACAAAAAAATTCGGTCTGCTTAACAAGGAGGCTGCATTTATTTGAACAAAAATACAGAAAAAATTTAAAGTAACAATTCTCTATTTTAATATACTTTAAAATGTTATTTATTACTGTGATGCAAAGATAAATTTTTATCAGCATCATTACTCCAGTCTTCAATGTCACATGAAAAATCCCCCTGCCCTCCGCCCTTCAGAAATCGATCCTGATATCTGATTTATCATCAATGTTGGAAACGTTTGTGGCTGCTTCTGTTCTTTTAGTGAATACAATATTAAAAATACAGCATTTATTCAAAATAGAATATAATTTCCCCCCCCCCCCACTAAACAATTGTAAGTCTTTACTATCACTTTTTTAATCAATTTAGCACATCCTTTCTGACTAAAAGTATTAACCTCTTTAAAAAAAAAAAAAATAAACACAAACTGAAAAAAAAAAAAAAAAAATTTTTTCTCCAAGCTTTTTGAACATTGGTGTAAATTGTTACAAAACATTTCTATTTAAATTGCAATAATATTTCACACTGTTGTTTCTGTATTTTTCTGTAAAAAAGCCCAAACTTCTGAACAGCAGTGTACATTTCCAACTCAAAATACAGCTTACATTTATGTGACGATCTAAACAACCAATACTGTAGAGTTTAGTTTCAGTCCTCTATATAAAGCCGTTCATTGGCTCTAGCTAGTGGGATCCGGTCCCATGTTAAATACTCCTAGTAAAACCTAAAGTAAGTGTATAAGAAAGCAAAAAGCCCTTTGAATTAGCCACCTGCGTACCTCTCCTCTCATCTGTTTAACATATCCTCAGCCAAGACAAAAGAAAACATGCACTTCAGCAAATAAACGGAGAGGGAATTCATCTTAATTGCACACAACAAACAATGGGGAGTCAGAGATAGCGGTTTTAGAGCGGAGCTCTTTTTAGGGTAGAATTGTGTAACACCCTGCGTAGGTGTGAGGAGGAAAGCTCAGCGGAGACGGGCTGAAGTGGGCGGCACAAACCAGCAGAACAAAAGGCCAGTGAGTTGGCACACGGAGGCGCCCAGCAAAGCCTGCAACCAAACCACACAACTAATTGCCTTCATGCATTGTGAAAAGAGAGGCAAAGATACAAAACAGGGATAAAGATTAATTTCATACTTCATCTTCCTCGCTTGAGAGAGATGCTGTGAAAGGTCTTACAAATTGAAAACACCCGGGGCGTTAAATAGCCCAGACATAAGGACCGGATTTGTAGCAACCATGCCGCATTAAATGGAAACACAGTTGTTAGGTACATTTTCCTGCAGCTGCACGATTAATCATCATAACTGAATTCCAATAAAGCTGCGATTAAATTAAATAAAAATATGTGCTGTGTGTTTCAGAGCAACGCGCAGCACTGTGTTCGTTTACATGTGAGCAGCTCATTATGTATTTATCTGTATTTTATTTGATATATTGATCTCTGCTACCACTGAATCTAGATCTGTCTCAGTCAGAAAGAGATGCATTAACGAAAACACCAGTGTACTATTTATGGAGGCTAAATCTTTAACACCAAGCATTTCTGCAGACACTGTTGATCTTCTCCTTGATTCCTTTAAAAACTCAAAATTTACGTAATGTTTATTGATGATATTGCTTCCGTAAGTCAGTAGTAAGAAGTCTTGCAACTAATCAGCTTGGAGAACAATGTCAACAGCAGCACAGAGTATGAAAAGGCAATGCAGAAAGGCTGAGTTGGGGACTGATGTGGCCCGAAGGACGAAACTTTCAATTCACTATAGCATCTATAAAGACAGCCTTTGTGCCCCGTTTTCAACTGTGGAAACTCTGCATAGCCTAAAAAAAAAGGCTAGGACAGTCATATTCTTCCTCAACCTTATAAACATACCTTAAACCAAAACACTCGCACTCTTTTTTGGGCACTGTTGAAGGCCTACAACCCCCACCAAATGTTCAGATTGCCATTGGAAGATGCTTCTCCTGACACAATGCAATGAGATTGCTTCCTTTCCCCCCTCACTTTTCTGAGAAGATCCATAATATCAAGGAAGGTGATTAGCACCATCCCCAAGTTATGAAGATGTGTCATACAGATTCGACCGCAATACCTAAAAGAAGATACTATGTCTGCTTGATAGCAAAATTTTGAAAGAAATAGTAAATAGCACCCCATTAACTCATGAAGAAAAAATTTGCTATCGTGAAATGAAGACAACACTTCCCACATAATTTTTTTTTCAAAAAAGGGTGCTTAACGTGTTTGGAAGCAATCTGCTTATAAGTGTTGAACTGACCTCAACTTTCTTCAATGGACTTTTTTCCATATCCCTGAAAACTGCAGTTGTTAAACAAACTTTTTGAAAAAGACCAATCTTGAAAAGAAACACCATATTGAGCACTATAAACCAATCTCAAAACAAATCTATCTCTTCCTTTTTTATAGCAAAATTTCTTGAAAAAGGTAGTCTTTACCAGCTGAACAATACTTAAAGAAATAAATAAAAAAACAAAAAACTCAAATGGATTTGGACAATTTTCAATCTGGTTTCCGACTGTATCACAGCACAGAGACAGCGCTCATTGAGATAATAAGTGATATTCGCTTAAATTCTGATTCTGGGTAAATATCAGTGCTGGTAATACTAGATCTTAGTGTTGCGTTTGACACTGTCGATCATAACATGCTTCTAGAGAGACTGGAAAACTGGATCTGGCTTTCTTGGATGGTACTCAAATGGTTCAGGTCATACTTAGAAGGGAAAGGTTATTATGTGAGTATAGGAGAGCAAAATTCTAAGTGGATGTCCATGACATGCAGAGTCCCCCCCACGAATCCAAGGCTCAATTATTGCACCGCTCTTGTTTAGCTTGTATATGCTCCCACTAAGTCAAATAATGTGAAAGAACCAAATTGCCTATTTACAGCTATGCTGATGATACCCAGATTAACCTAGCCTTATCTCCAAATGACTATACAGCCCCATTGACTCCCTCTGCCAATGCATTGAGGAAATAAACAGTTGGATGTGCCAAAACTTTCTTCAGTTAAACAAAGAAAAAACCGAAGTCATTGCATTTCGAAACAAAGATGAAGTTCTCAAGGTGAAATGCATACCTTGACTCTAGGGGTCTAACAACTAAATATCAAGTCAGGAATCTTGGTGTGATTATGAAGACAGACCTTAGTTTCAGTAGTCATATATCAAAGCAGTAACTTAAAAAAAAATCAGCATACAATATCATCTCCAACAAAACATTTTGCAAGAATTTAGATGTTTTTGTTTTTTCCAGTCAAAGACTTGGAGAAAACTTGTCGCTTTCGACCCCAATGTTCAATGGCCTTTATCACTAGCAGGTGTTGACTATTGTAATGGTCTCCCATCACCGGCCTCACAATAAGACCATCATTATACACTATGCTTGCAAAGCCTCATCCAGAAGCTGCGCCAGGATTTCTGACTAAACCAAGAAAATTCTGATCAGTATCCACCAGTCTCCTCAGTCCTTACACTGGCTTCCATTTACAATTTTTTTAGGATTGATTTTTAAAAAAAGTACTTTTACCTCAAATTTTATAAATCACTCAATGGGCCTAGGACCGAAATATACATATAGCAGATATGTTTCACTGAATATAAAATCTAACATACCGCACTCAGATCATTAGGATCGGTCAGTAAGAAATACCACGGGTTTCACACAAAACATGTGATCCGCATTTAGTTCTTATGCACCCGCTGAGTTGGAAATCAAACGCAACAGCTCTTCCAGAATAGATCAGATGTGCTAAAACATTAGTCATTTAAATCTAGACTCAAAATTCATCTGTTTAGCTGTGCATTTATTGAGCACTGTGCCATGTCCGAACTGATTGCCCTATATTTTATGTATAATAATTTTCTATTCTTAACTGTTTTAAATTAAAACTTAATTTTAAAAACCTCTTAATCAATTTTTAATCCATTTTCAAAGTTTTTTTAAATTCCTTGTTTTATTGTTGTGGTTATTTTTTAAACTTTATGTAAAGCACTTTGAATTACCATTGTGTATGAAACAAAAAAAAAATGTGCTATAGATAACTTGCACTTGCCTATGTGTCCGATCATATGCATAAATGCTGCCCAGCTCCACAAGAAGTTTGAAATTGCTTTCTTTGTTTTAAATTTTCATTTGGGAATGCCCTACAGTCCACCCATCTTCTTATATTGTAACGAGAAGCGCTTATCAACATAAGCGAAGCTTTACGTCCCTACGTGGGGTTTTCCCAGTCACAATAAATTTTAAAAATTGAAAAATGATGTCTGAAGGCAGCTAGATATGTCAAAATAAAATATTATGGTGGATGTTATTTTTCTTAAAAATGTATGTCTTTGGTTATTTTAACAGTGATATGACCATAGTGATAGACTTCCTTTTTTTTTTAATATTTTGTAATCACATAAAGATAACATTGTTTTTATTATTATTATAGCCCTATAGTGATATCACAAAAATTTGGCCAAAACTGTGAAGCCATAATAAACAACACGCACACAAAACTGGATTTTTAAATCATATTTTTATAATTTATTTATTATTTTTGCATTGAAATTGCAATTAGATGTTCCCTCAAAATGTTGGTTGCTTTACTTCTAAAACCTGTTTCTTCAATGTGTGTTATCCTTATAATGTGCTAAATAAAAGAAGGAAAGAATACATATCTTACAATTATGTCCACATATTTAATCATGAATATTTTATTCTTATGCCTTATTTAAGAAAAAAAGTAAAAAGATAGCATTTCTAATAAGGAATAGTAAACTTGAAATTGTTTGTTGTGATTCTTCATCCACACCACTAGGTGTCAGTATTTCAAGATTCACCTCCATATCAGCCAGCACAACAGCAAGCAAAAACCTAAAATCACTGAGTGCATTTTTCATTTTCTTTCCATAGTTTCCAATTTTTCCCTCCTTTATTATGTTTTTCCTAATTTTGCAAAATGTTGTCCCTTTTTTTTATATTCCCAATAACTGGCCACTTGTTTTGCCCTAACGAGAGCGTTGCTGTAGTTTTGGTGTGTCACTTTGACTGGTTCTGTGTAATCCACAGCGGGTATGAACATCAGGCCAAATCTAAAACATAACACGGAGACTTCTGTAACCCAAGTACAACTCATCCTGCTTTCCTCCACCTTCTCTTTCTATTTTTTTTTTTTATTTTTTTTTTTTTCGAAAAATTCTTTTTTTAAAACCCTATCATCTCACTCTCATCTATTCCTCCTCTTTTTCCTGTAGGGGAGCCCTTGAGCTCTCAGTAGTGCACCGTTTGCTCCTCTCTTATGAGAGTCAGGATGAGGGAGGTTGAAATAATAGCCCTCAGCCAGAGACAAAGAGAAAGAGCAAGGGACTCTGATGCTGAGTGAGACGGAGCATGGTGATGGAGAGGAGGATGTGGAGAGAGGCGCTGTTATTGTTGTTGCTGTTGATTTTCCTTTGTTTTCTGATAGCTGCTCTCTCTCTGCTCTAACGGCTCCCTTGACCATTAAAAGCTCTGCTCTAGCATTCAGCCCGTAGTGCCGCTTTCCACACCACAAACCGAAAAAAGGGAAATTCGCCTCAAATATACCCTTTTTGGATTTTGGAAGAGGTGGGACGATACATCTCTTTCTAATGTCATTCTCATCCCTTCATCTGGAACGGGGAATTAATATTGTTCCCCCCTTTCCCTCCCCCAAAATCTAGATTTCTTTCCTTTTCCTTTTTTTTCCTCCCTTTTCCCCCCCCTTTCCTTTCGGCAGAGGATGTTGGGAAGCTGGCGGGGCCGGCGTTTGGAAGAATAAAAGGCGGAATCAAGCTAAATTTTTCTTGTCTTTCTCTATTTTTCTTTCCCCCTGTCCATGCACCTGGCGTCCAGCAACTGCCGAAAAATCTTCCAGTGCTCTGGAGACAGGCTGGCCAAAACAGGCCTTATTTTTTGTAAAAAAAACAAAAAAAAGCTTTAAAAAAAAACTGGGCCAAACGGTAAACTTCTTTCTGCTGCCACAACATTTGTTGGTAATAAAAAGAGGCCGCGGTCTGACACTGATTTCAGGCCCTGTCAAAACCCTGCTGATAAGTGCAGTTTTCAATGCGCAGCGTTTCAAAAATCCCCTGTCGACCACGATTTTTTATAGCTCGGATGTTAAACTATGGTAATTAAATCGCAATTTCTCTTTTGATTGAACAAAGAGAAAATACCTCAGATAGGATGGCTCAAAAGGTCCCCCACAAACAGATGTTCAGGAAATGATCGAATCTCAGATGATTAGTTTAAAACTTGACAGATTCCAGCCCGTTTTGGGGGGGAGGGGGGGTGGGAGGGAGGGGAGGGGGGGGGATGAGCCACCACTCAGCCACCCAGAATAGCAAAAAAACAGCAGATGTTTTTTAATGAGTCACAAACAGTGTTGCTTGTGGTGCTAATGTGACTGGATGGGGATCTGCACAGTTACAGCCTTGTTGGATGCCACATGGATTTTTTTTTACTCTACGGTTGGAAATGTATCAGGATTTTTGGATACTTAATGGAGTAGGAACTAGAGCCCGACCGATATATCGTTTTGCCTATTGGCCGATATGAGCCTGTTGCCGATATATCGGTATCGGCGAATATGCCAAATTTTTTTTACAGAACATATAACGCAGATAAAAATGCTTGAAATGGTGTATTTACTTAGTTTGTCCAGCAGAGCACGCTCCATTGTTTACTACTTGCGACCTGGATGAAACGCTTTAAAAGCTTAAAGCTCTATGGAAAACCATTGAAACTTTGAATGGCCATATCTCCGTAATGGCGCGGCGAATTCTCATATCTCCCTTCAGCTCGAGGAACGCTCTCGAATGCGATTCAAGTGTACATCTAGAGGCCCGCTTTTGAATGAGACCATCGCCACGTCGATAGCCCCCGGTGTTCGGGAGTTACGGTTGGTTAAATTTGCGGTCCGGCGCCGACCGATCAAGTGATCCCGGGGGGTTACATGACGCACGGAGGGTGGCATTCAAGAGGGCTTCTTGAGCTGAAGGGATCCCCCGAATTTGGTGGAGATCCGCCGGCGTGTTCGCGAGATAGTGACACCAGCCAACACTTTCACTTCAGTAAGGAAGTTGTTCAGGCAGCAGCATTCAAGCATTGTCTTATTCGACCGTAAGTGCCCTGCGAAGTGGACTTCACATGAAATTCCGCCATGATTCCAGTTCCAAGGGAACGTACACATTACATTCAAAGGGTATTAAAGTGTGCGAGATGTGAATTTATGTTGTATTTATTTACAGAGGTATATTATGTCACACTTCACACTTCTCTAGTTAGTTTCGTCTGTGTGTGAAGACAGTAGCGCAAATCCATGAAAGTTCAATGGAATTTAATTTAATTAAAGTTGAATAAACTTCATCTTTACTGTTCAGTGCACTGATGTCAGACTCATTTTTAATAATAAAGTTTATTGTTAAATTGTTAAATGCCCGCCTCCATTACATATCTCCGTCACTATTATAAGTTTTTGATCACCACATTTGAGTGATCATTGCAAAATAATGTGTTTATGTATATATATTCTGTTTATGTATTTTATATATAGTACCAGTCAAATGTTTGTACACACGAATGGGAAAGTGTCCAAACCTTTGACTGGTACTGTACTATAATATACACAGAGAATATCGGCCGATATATCGATATCTGCCTTTCTTTTACTCCCTAATATCGGTATCGGCCCAAAAAAGTCATATCGGTCGGGCTCTAGTAGGAACCTGAGCTTATGCTTTACATAGTTCAAAAAATTCAAAAATAAATAAAAACCGCAGCTGTGGTTGCCAGAACGTCACTGTAAAAATATGGTAGCAACATTTTAGGTTTTATGAATTGAGCTCAAAAAATATATACTGTATATATATTTCATTAACTGATATAATGTTAATATATCAACCTACTGAAGTACTAACATCTTTTTTGTGCCTTTATAATATACTGATAACAACCATAAAAGCACAGGTGGTCATGAGAAAGACACATGATGAATTAAAGATCATCCCAATCAGCGATTCAGAGGTAAATATAAAAGGTGCACACAAATACAAAACAATGTCATGGTAACAAGCATGACATTAACATAATGCAATAAACGTTAATTTAGCTACATAAGATTTATTAAACCCTAAAGTACATAACTGAAAGAGAAACTTAAGAAGATACATAATTATTAATTACAGTGTTATGTGTCACAGGGAATTCTTGAAATGTCAATTTACATTTTGTTTTGTTTTTTTTCACTGTAAATTTTAAGATGACTTGTTCTTTTTTGCTTCCAAAAACTATAAATTTAACAGTGCCTTACATGCCCATTGCTTATATTACAGCCTTTTCACCGTATATAGTGAGGGAACTTACTGTTTGCCTTTAATGAACAGCTTTTTACTGTAGCATTTTTATACTCATTTACTGTTCAAATTATGAACTTCTTATTTTATTTTATTTAATTTTTTTAACTGAGAGGGATGCTTGAAAAAAATGTCTGCAAATGTAATGTTAATTTAGTGGGATTAGTTTTAAAAAATGAGCTAATCATATTATTTTAATAAAATTAAAAATGATCTTAATATTTTTATAAAATCATTGAAATGTCATGTGATCCTGGAGCGAGCTTGTTTGTTTGTTTTTTGTCATTCAGGTATGTTCACAGAATATTGCATTACTTATTACATTACATTGCATAACTGATACTGGAGCCTCTGGACACGTTTTTAATTTATCAGAAATGTTTTGTAGATTACCAGCATTCATGATTTTTCCTCTGCTCTCGTAAGGTCTTCCCTATCCATCCCAAAGCACTTCGAATCTAAATACTGTTGATGAAGACCATGTACAGTATTCCCGATCAGGTCATACTGCAAACTCAAACCTCCAAACTCATCAAAACCACTAATACTGTACCGGTAAAGACGAGCAGATCTCTCCATCCATGGTTTCTGTCATTAATTTTCTAGCACTGTCCACCTTTTTGTCCCTTAAAGGGTTAGTTCACGCAAAATGAAAATTCTGTCATTAATTACTCACCCTCGTGTCGTTTCAAACCTGTAAGTCCTTCGTTCATCTTCGGAACACGAATTAAGATATTTTTGATGAAATCCGAGAGCTTTCTGACCGTGCATAGACAGCAATGCAACTACCACGTTCAAAGCCCAGAACCGTAGAAAGGACATTGTTAAAATAGTCCATGTGACAACAGTGGTTCAATCTTCAGTGAAGCTACGAGAATACTTTTTGTGAGAAAAAAACAGCGTCACGCCAGATACGCTGTTTTCGTTCAGATCAAATCACAACAACGTAGGAAACAGATATGGTGTGACGCAGGTGACACAGAACAGCATACGCTGTTTACGTCCAGCTGATACTCTCCAAAATGGCGCTACAGGGTGGAGACGAGTTGTTGAATAAAGTCGTTTTTTTTTCTTTTGCGCACAAAACGTATTCTCGTAGCTTTCTGATGTCAGATGGATTATTTTACAGATCTCCTTGCTATGTTTCTGGACTTGGGAACATTTCAGTTGCGTTGCTGTCTATGCAGGGTCAGACAGCTCTCAGATTCCATCAAAAATATCTTAATTCGTGTTCCGAAGATGAACGAAGGACTTACAGGTTTGAAATGATATGAGGGTGAGTAATTAATGACATAATTTTTGGGTAAACTATCCCTTTAATTCCAGCAGCACCGTTTTAATTTTAAAGCCAAAAGGACAGGTTCCCCCACTGAAGGTGGAGAATATTCGCCCTGCTGCAGATGTTCATGAATAATGTCCATTTCCAAACCCCTGCCGCCGCTCAGATGAGAGCACCTTGTGAAGGGTGTGGTGGGGACGAGATGAATTACACGGAGGGGGAATCTGACAGCCTGTGCGGGGCTTTGTGATCATTCCAAAGTCCTAATAATCTCCCTCACCTTTCTCATCTCGGCTATAATGAAAGAGAATAGGCGATTGCACCCCGGGCGATGTTCCCCACGCCTAATGACTCCTCCAAAGGCAGAGCGACCACGGTAAAATGAACTCTGAGTGAGCTTTGAACTGACTGATAGACTTTGACACCAATTCTGTAACAAAACAGACGTAGCGCTAATTGATTATCAATATTTTAAGCAAAGCGATGAAAATAAGCATTAAAAGATGACAGGGAGAAGTGGAGTCTTCTGTGGTGGGACTCTCTCTCTCTCTTCTTCAACAGGTTGTGATTTCACCTCCCTCGGCACATGTCCTTCTCTTCTGATTTGCATCTCTCTGTATATGTATAGCTCTTTGGTCTCGTTTCCCCGGACCGAAAGCATACTGAGCAACTTGACATTGCAATTAGGCTTTAATATAACAGAAAATAGAGTTTTCCCCGGGCCTGTCTCCAGCGCCCCCTCTCTCCTGGGCTCAGGCGCTTGACTAAGCACAGTCTCTGGGACCTCCGTGTTTCTAGGCCTTTGTGCCAGGTGTTGAAGTGTTAGCCCCAGTCCAGCTGTGCGTCGTGGCTCTTTTGGTTTAATTGCCCAGTGTCCGTCAACCTATCAGCAGATGCTGGGTGTGTTGCATGGCAAGTAGCTCTTTTCTGGTGCACCGAGTGCTGGAGCGTAATGTGCCATAATCAGATGTCATTATCATACGTCTTCAGGAAAGTCGAGTTGCACGGTGGATCCTGTCACTTTATTGCAGTGTTGCATCAATATGTTGATGGCATATTGTGAAGATGCTGAATCAGTTTACTTTTACTGTTTGAGTCGGCATAAAACTGAAATCGTGATCATCTACCTTATTGAAACGTATTCAAGTGAAATGGTTTCTTGATTAAGAAAATAATGTAGGATGGGACTTGGTTTTGTCCCTGTAATTGCTGTTATTTCATGTGAGTGACAGGTTTCTGGAGGGATCAAATCTTACTTGGCTATTGGACAATGTTATTGTCCAGCACTTTTGATGATGGATTGGTGCAGTTTATTGGACTTCTATTGGACTATTGATTATTAACACCCATTCACTGCCATTATAAAGCTGGGAAGACCCAGGACATTAAGATTTTCGTTCAAAATGGTGTCACACATGTTTGTTCTTCATTTTTGCTTGAAGTATATCAAGGCCTTTGAAGGTTAAAACTGAGCTCACGTTCACATTAATTTATTACACTACAATTGCATCTTAAATGTTGCATCTCTTAACAATAAGACGAGACTTCCATTTATACAGCCGTCATTTTAAAGGACTAGTTACCTCAAAAATGGAAATCTTGCTGAAAATGTCTCACCCGCAGGCCATCCAGGATGTAGATAAGTTTGTTTCTTCATCAGGTTTGGAGAAATGTGAATTGCATAAGGTCTCATCAATGGATGCTCTGCAGTGAATGGGTGCCGTCAGAACGAGAGCTGATAAAAACATCACAATAATCCACACCACTCCATTCCATCAATAAGGCATTTTTAACTCCAAACAATTGTTTCCGGCTAGAATACAAATCCATAATAACGCTTCCTCCGATGAAAAAGTGGTCTGGTCTGAATCAGGAGAAAGATCTGCACAAATCAAGCTCCATTTACAAGCTAAAACAGCTCTAAACAAATATGTGGCTGGATTTTGATGTGAGAGACAACAGGAGATGGACCTCTTCACTGGAGGAAGAGTTATTATGGATTATGAACTTTTGTTCAAAAGCTTAAAGATTTCTGTATATTGCTTTACATTGCTTACATGAACTGACCCTGAACATGACAGATAATGTCTGCAGTAACAATGAATTTACATCCTAAAATCTAATCCTGTCATTGACGACGTCTTGTAGTTGAGAACTAACTTTACATTTCAGATTAAATTCGGTCCTTTGGTATATTTTGTGACTACCCATCCAACGTTCCTGCGGTAAGAGAAAATGCAGACTTTGCTTTTTTCTTTCGTCCATTCACTTTTTCTGTCACCTCATTTCTGTTAAACATATGACATTGTCATTTCGACTGCTGAGGTGTGAATTTGTTGAGGATATGATCATGAGTAAGGTCTGTGCTGTCCACAAGCAAACCTCACTGAGGTTTGAAACTCCCAAAGCATAATGCAATTATTAATAACAGATATAAAATTCCATGCAGAAGTGATACGGGTCTGTAAATGAGACTGGACAAGATTAAACAACAATTAGCTGACACTAAGTGATCATGTACCTGTATAAGGAGGAGCTGGGGATGGAGAAGGGTAAGCGCATGTTTGTGCGACAGACTGAGGCAAGTGTGAGTACGGATGAACTTGTAGATTTTATTTAATTGTAGTGGGAGGAGTTACGATCAGCTGATGCCTGGCTGTCACGCCGTGGTCTGCCTGAACTACTTTTGAGCTCCATTCGTCACTCAAACTACATTTAGACGAGCTCCTCTTACACCACTGTACTCCTTCCGCTATTAGAGGCTTCAAGCAGTACGTCCTCAGATCGACTCATGACAGATACCTTCAAAAGAGAAAGACGGGCCTACGCAGATTTCTCTCCAAACGCTCATGAATAAAACAAGCTTCATCAGGCAGAGTCTCATGTGGACATGATGAAAACTCTCAGACTGTTTTGTTTCTGCAACCAAATCTCCAGTATTTACTCTGTAAATTAAAGAAATCATCTCAAATTATTCTCAGAAAGATGCTGTCGTAACTTCAGGCGAAGTGCAGAAATGAGCCCACAGTAGTGTGGAGAAGCGTCTGGTGGAATATGCGGAAATGGAATATTTGATCAGCGCTCAGGGTTTGATTGTGATGTTTGCGCGCTCTCTTCCCCCTCTCTGGGGCCCGATTCAAAACAACACCATGCTATACACATGTAATTAATTAATTACTCTTGGTGATGGTGGTTCTCATATCTTCATCGCGCCTGTCTTCTCTTTAAACCGTGCATATTTTTGTCAGTGGCTGGAGAAGGGAAGAAGCAAGGCCCGGTCCGACCGCAGACGTCTGATTTTAGAGGCATTGATCTCTCACATCCAAAATAGAAATCCAGGCTTTTTTATGAATAATTGATCAATAATTGATAGCTCCCTTTCTAATTGTTTAGTTGTTAATACTTCACGAATATCATTTAAGTTTTACTCGAATGTAAGTTTTACCATTTAAGCAAAGTGATTTTCTGTTTTGTTTTTTTCTTTGTTGTTCAGCCTCAATGTGAGCCACAGTGAAATAGGCTGTGGTTTCTATCTGCGATTGCAAATAATGAGTAAATAGCCTGGCCATTCTTTATATTTGTCATTGCACAAATTATATTCTGCCAAAGTCTAATTTCCTTCATGCAAATGATGATGTGAATGGAGTAGTTTTAATCGTGATGCTCACACTGGTTAGTTGTCATTGAATGCTTTACTTTATAAACACTCACACTTGTGTCTGTATATTTTACAGGACTAAAGCCACAGCTCTCTGTGTGGTGGTGTGTGTGTGTGTGTGTGTGTGTGTGTGTGTGAAAGAGAGGGAATGTGAGTGTAAAGTGAATTCCTGATTCAAAGGGACATTTTTCCAATTGTGGGGTGCTACAGCAAATATCATGTTTGTCGTTTGGCAAGCGGCTGATTTATCACATTTTCCCGAGCTTTGACATTCAGATTGCTTTTGATTGACGTGGACGCTCAGGACACACACGCTCATTTACAGATATTCATATTCTGTGAGCGTGTTGAGTTTGTGTAAGTGTGGGTGTTGTTCATACACGCCCGCCTGATTGTTTGACTCCACACCAGTTCGTATTTTAAGACTACAGTAGTTGTTTTGTTTTTAGCCTTTCTCTTTCAGCCTTTCTTTCTCTTACTTTATGCCTCATTGTCTCTCTCTCACACACACAGTGATTAAAGCATAGTGATGGTGAGGTGCATGAGTGCACTAGATAAACAATATCTCTCCCAAGGCTGTCTAACATCCATCCGTGTCACTGAAAACTGTGAAATAGGCTTGTTAAAGAACATTGTGTGCACTTTCTGAATTATTTGATAACATGATTGTATGCAAACCCGATTCCAAAAAAGTTGGGACACTGTACAAATTGTGAATAAAAACAGAATGCAATTATGTGGAAGTTTCAAATTTCAATATTTTATTCAGAATACAACATAGATGACATAAAATGTTTAAACTGAGAAAATTTATAAATTTTAAGGGAAAAATAAGTTGATTTTAAATTTCATGGCATCAACACATCTCAAAAAAGTTGGGACAAGGCCATGTTTACCACTGTGTGGCATCCCCTCTTCTTTTTATAACAGTCTGCAAACGTCTGGGGACTGAGGAGACAAGCTGCTCAAGTTTAGGAATAGGAATGTTGTCCCATTCTTGTCTAATACAGGCTTCTAGTTGCTCAACGGTCTTAGCTCTTCTTTGTCGCATCTTCCTCTTTATGATGCGCCAAATGTTTTCTATGGGTGAAAGATCTGGACTGCAGGCTGGCCATTTCAGTACCCGGATCCTTCTTCTACGCAGCCATGATGTTGTAATTGATGCAGTATGTGGTCTGGCATTGTCATGTTGGAAAATGCAAGGTTTTCCCTGAAAGAGACAACATCTGGATGAGAGCATATGTTGTTCTAGAACTTGGATATACCTTTCAGCATAGGGTGCCTTGTCCAGATGTGGAAGCGCCATGATACACGCCACTCATTGGGCAAACCCCCTCCCATCAGAGATTGCAGGCTTCTGAACTGAGCGCTGATAACAACTTGGGTTGTCCTTATCCTCTTTAGTCCGAATGACATGGCGTCCCAGTATTCCAAAAAGAACTTCAAATTTTGATTCGTCTGACCACAGAACAGTGTTCCACTTTGCCACAGTCCATTTTAAATGAGCCTTGGCCGAGAGAAAACGCCTGCGCTTCTGGATCATGTTTAGATATGGCTTCTTTTTTGACCTATAGAGTTTTAGCCGGCAACGGCGAATGGCACGGTGATTGTGTTCCCCGACAATGTTTTCTGGAAATATTCCTGAGCCCATGTTGTGATTTCCATTCCAGTAGCATTCCTGTATGTGATGCAGTGCCGTCTAAGGGCCGAAGATCACGGACATCCAGTATGGTTTTCCGACCTTAACCCTTACGCACAGAGATTGTTCCAGAATCTCTGAATCTTTGGATGATATTATGAACTGTAGATGATGATAACTTCAAACTCTTTGCAATTTTTCTCTGAGAAACTCCTTTCTGATATTGCTCCACTATTTTTCGCCACAGCATTGGGGGAATTGGTGATCCTCTGCCCATCTTGACTTCTGAGAGACACTGCCACTCTGAGAGGCTCTTTTTATACCCAATCATGTTGCCAATTGACCTAATAAGTTGCAAATTGGTCCTCCAGCTGATCCTTATATGTACATTTAAATTTTCCGGCCTCTTATTGCTACCTGTCCCAACTTTGTTGGAATGTGTAGCTCTCATGAAATCCAAAAAGAGCCAATATTTGGCATGACATTTCAAAAATCTCACTTTCAACATTTGATATGTTAACTATATTCTATTGTGAATAAAATATAAGTTTATGAGATTTGTAAATTATTCCATTACTTTTTTACTCACAATTTGTACATTGTCCCAACTTATTTGGAATCGGGTTTGTAGTATAAGTATCTAACATGGACTAATGTAAGTAATTATGTATGTTATAGAGTACAGTATGGGTGTGGTTGTGATGTTGTGGTGTGTGTTGTGTGTGGGTGTTGTGTGTGTGTGTGTGTGTGTGTGAAAAAAAATAGTGTTTTGTCAGACTGCACTGCTACTTTTTGGAAGAGTTGCTTGTCAATGAAAAAGCTAGTCTTCTGAAAACAGCTGAGCTACTGTCACATTAATGAAAAATGCTTCAACTTTTAGTAGTTAAACAGTGCATTTATCTGTCAGCCTCTCAGTATCTCCCTCATAAACACACACACACACACACACACGAACAGAGAACTTGTGATGCTGTACACACAAGTCTAATGCCCTTTCACTCGTTTATGAACAGTATTTATTACGTGGTTTAAATGATAGCTGTGTTTAGTTGAAACACTACAGCGGATACTGTACAATCATGATTAATGTTGATTGGATTGAGCGGGGCAGATTTCTCAGGAGAGAGGCGCAGGTATGCCGGCTGAACCTGCAGCTACGGGTGCTTTTCCTGCTCCTCTGTGCCCTTCTTTCCTCCACAGCAGCGCTGTAAGAGATTACGGCCAGAGTAATTAATCACAGAGGATTATTACGGCTGTTGTGTGGTTTCATGGAGAGGCCTGAGGCTGAAGATGAGGATTCTGCATGGCTTTGGGATCATTCGGTTTAAGGGTCTGTTTTAAGGAGGGAGACAATGCGAGTCTTGTGCGTCCTTGGAGTATTCTTGTCTTTTATTGATGTGAAATCCCTCTCACACATGCTGTATCGTTCCTGTGCTGTGTGTTTTCAGGATGAGTATGTGGACCATTCTGCTGAATTTGTGGAACCACAGTAAAAATAATTATTGTTCAAAATTTATTAAATATTCATGTATTGGGTATTTCATAAAGATGTTATGATCCACTTAAACCCAAATCATTAATTTAAATAATAAAAAAGCTAAATATATGCTAAATAAAATTGGTGGAATACTTTATATTATGAGGCGTCTGCTGTGTGTGGGTGTGGGTGGTGTGGTTGTGGTGTGTGTGTGTGTGGGTGTTGTGTGTGGTGTGTGTGTTTGTGGTGTGTGTGTGTGTGTTTGTGTGAGAGAGTGTGTGTGTGTGTGTGTGTTGGGGTGTGTGTGTGTGTGTGTGTGTGTGTGTGTGTGTGTGTGGTGCGTGTGGGGTGTGTAAATATTAAAATTATTTAAAATAATAATGAAAAAATAAATCGAAGTTAGAAATAAAGTGGTAATAATAATTAAAAAGATGTAGATATCAGTGTTAATTTAATAAAATATAATAAAAAATATATATTTAAAATAATAAAAAAATAATAAATAACAATGATTAAAAAAATGTAGTAAAAACACTTTCATGTCACTACCGAAACACACAATATTTTAGCTTATTGGCAGAGCCTGATTTTAGCTGTGTCCATTCATTTTTGAGCAGAAAGTGAGATTTCCAGAGCGTTTATGATTAGATCCCATCATTTTGAAGTACAGTAAATGTGCTCCAGAGTCTGAAAAAATCCCGTGTGGACTTTTAGAGCTGTCAAAGTTATGCATTAATTAAATGTTTTGGGGTGAATCTAAAATATAATGTTCCAGACATGTGCTGGCTATGAATTTTGTTTTGTTAAGTAATGCTCATAAATGCCCTTAAAAACATGCAAATATTCAAACAGCGTTTCAGTCGTGATGTGAGTATTTGAGTAGTGACTAAATTTAAATCAATAAACATAATTAAAGGATCGGGAAAGACCTGTACTTGTAGAAAAGACTGAAAAGAAGTCTATGTTTATTCATCGCTTGTTGAAACATGATGGTGCGTTTCGGTTTAAGTGTAAAGTTCAAATTCAACAGTAGGGTTTGCCTTCAAAATACACTATGATGGAACAATTGAGTGTTTTGAATATATGGCTTTTTATTGAGATGTTGACAGTTGAAATCTTTTAGAAAAATCTGGTTTAAAACATTTTTACAGGGAGGTTGAAACTAAACGATAAATAAAAATAGGTACTAGATAATATTAGTGCTGTCAAACGATTAATAGCGATTAATAGCATCCAAAATAAAAGTTGTTGTTTACCTATATAGTGTGTTACTGTGCGATTTAGATGTATTATACGGAAAATACACACACATGCATGTGTGTATATATTTAAGAAAAATGTTATGTATTAAACACATTTATGTATAAGATAAATTATATGAATATAAATATAGATGTGAAAATATTTTCAAAATATATAGTGTATGTGTGTGTATTTATATATACATAATGAATATACACAGAACATACACACATATATTATGCAAACAAAAACTTTTATTTTGTATGCGATTAATCGTTTGACAGCACTAATAAATATAATCCTTTGTAATATAGTGAATACAAATGTGCATGAGGTGTATTCCATAACAATATGAAAATATTGTATGCAAATTGAATGTTTTTTTACTAGAAGCATGGCATGAAAGGACAATATGTCTTACTCTAAATTTAAACCCGTTCTGTAGAATGGTTACAAAGTGTGTTCCCTCAGCCGTTCATCCTGAGCTAAAAGAGTTTAGAGTTAAGTTCATTCTATTATATGTTAATTGATGAGGCTAAAAGGTGATCAGTGTTTCTGGATCAATATTTGATCATTTCACACTTTTCTCACAGCACTGTGATGCAGGTGTTTGTATCGTTTACTCCACAATCCTTTCAGTTTCACAAAGCTTTTTCATGCATTGACGTTCTCAAACGCACTGTAAACTTCGCCCAAACAAACCTGCGCAAATAAACAGCATCGCACCCCGCAGCAGCTCATCCGTCCTGCTTTAGCACGGCTTCAGCTCGACACTCCCGCACGCTTGAATTCAATATCCTATCTCACATGTCCGCGTAATGTTATTTCAGGAGCCGGTAACCTCCTTCAGTCGGCGGTGTTATATCAATGAATTGCTGCTGTGTAAAGAGGGACAGAAAGTTTCCGCTTCTGGTGTGGCTCTACGGTTGCGGATAAACCCAAGAAAGCTGAAGCGCTTGATTCAATCTAAATGGCAGGCCCCTCTGAGCCCCCGTGTTCAACGCACCAGCACTCCATCAATCACTGATAATGGGCCCCGGCCATTTCTCTCTGATGTTTGCCTTATTGCATCGGATTCTGATGAGCCATCGCTGCTAATCAGCCCACTGGATGACGGAGGCAGATGGATTTGTTTCTGTGTGATCATTTCAATGAAACATAGTCCTGCATGCCTACATGACTCTAGGGGCCCCAAGCTGCAATTACACACATAATCACAATTGAATTTCAGCGGAAGCTCGACTATCCATCCTGCCAACCAAACTGGGATTAAGTGCAGATGAAGTGAAAGTCTTTAGCTTTCTGCTGCGGATAGTGACGCATTATCTAATGCTGTGATTATGATATATCTAATGTGTGCATCATCAGCTTCAGCTCCTATTCAGATGGATGACAAAGGAAAATGGCTCTGTTAAAACCCATTAATGCAATGAATGATCATTATGATGATTACTATATGTGACCCTGGGGCACAAAACCAGTCATAAGGGTCAATTTTGTGAAATTGAGATAATGCATCATCTGAAAGCTGAATAAATAATCTTTCCATTGATGTATGGTTTGTTAGGATAGGGCATAGGGCTGAGATACAACTATTAGAAAATCTGGAATCTGAGGGTGCACAAAAAATCTAAATATTGAGAAAATTATCTTTAAAGTTGTTCAAATGAATTCTTAGCAATGCATATTACTAATCAAAAATTAAGTTTTGATATATTTACGGTAGGACATTTACTAAATATTTTCATGGAACATACTTTTAAAACTTAAAAAAATAAAGAATCCTAATAAATAAATAATTTTGATTATTGCTACAAATATACCCCAGCGACTTAAGACTGGTTTTGTGCTCCTGGGTCACATATTAGCATCCACACCAACAAACAACGCTCTGTTTATTATAAGCACACACTGCAGCTTTAAATGCATAGGCTCTCAGGTGTGGATTCTGATTGGCTGTCAATGTTTTGTTTTCATTCATCAGTGGAAAAAAAAAAGGAAAAAAAAGTTCTGAAAGTGATTCCAACAATATTGACTGAATGGCTTGATGAGGATGAAAATCATGTGCATGTCCATCACAGTCACCAGAATTCAGTGCATTTACACACCAATGGAAGTTTGTGGGCCAATATGAAAGCATTCTCCACCACCATCATCAAAACACCAAATGAAGAAATGTACAATTTGGTTTCCATCCGTCCAGTAGAGTTACAGAGTCTTGTAGAATCAGTGGCACCAAGGCACACTGATGGCAATGAGAGGGTTTGGCTCTAAGGAGATAAGCGGAGAGACAAACTGAGCTCGAGAAGAGTTAAATACGCTGGTTAAAAGACTTGTGGAGCATTGGTAGACAGAAACTGAAGGTTGTTCGGTTTTAGCGTGCCAACCACATCGTGCCTTTTTTCTAATGTCCACTCAAACAATCATATTATCCACTTGAATTTGGACTGAACTGTACAATTTGCTTTTCTTAATGACTGTGATTACCCTCCCCTCTCCTTTCACTTGAAAGTTGAAACTCGTAGAAGGTAATGTTATGAGGGACTCAATTTTGCATGACTCCTCTCATCAGCGAGTGGAACAGCAATAAAGGCAAATTGCTCCTGGGAGACACGAACGCTTTAGAATAAATTACGTGCGGGAACAGAGGTATAATTAATTTACAGGCTGTATTGATAGTCCCCCTTCACTGCTCACTATATGTCTTCATCTCGGCTAACGTCTTCATTATGTGGAGGGCAGGAGAGAAGCGAGTCAACAGACTAAATGAATTGCCATAAGACTTGTACACAAACTGTTTCCACCGCGTAAGGGTTTCTCTCAGGCTTTTAATTAGCACGCTGAAAAACTATTTGATAAGTATGTGCTTAAGGTGTGCAAACTGGGAGAAGTGTACATATGCAGAGAGACATTAAAGCATAAAAGATGTCCTAATGAAGTATTAAATGTGCTGTTTAAAACTCATTACTAATATTGCAATGTGCTTTTTTTCTTATTTCAGCTAAAACCGATGAAGCACTGAAAGCAAAGGAGAGTATGAGAGAGGAAAAGACAAAGGTGAGCCGAACTTTAAGATGTTTAACCTGCAGCTAACAGAGGGAAACGTATTGAAGCCTGGCACGGAATTAAAAAAAGTAACATTTGTATCTCACAATTCAGAGTTTTTCTTGTAGTTTTCATTTGATAATTCTGAGTTTATATATTAGGATTCTGACTTTATATCCCGCAATTCTTCGAAAAAAAAGTCAGAATAGTGAGAGATAAAAAAATATATATTGTAAGATAAAAAGTCACAAGTTACCATTTTTTACCGTTTTGTTTTTTCTTTTTGTTGTGAATAAGTGTGGTCATATTTCCCATTGTTTGTGGCCAAAATCCAGTCAATCACAAATTTCACTGTCCACTGTCTATTGCCAATACTGCAAATCAAAATATAGCCAGACACCAGTAAATGTGAACACATCTTAAAGGGTAACTGAGCAGCAAATCAGCATATTAGACTAATTTCTGAAGATCATGTGACACTGAAGACTACAGTAATGATGCTGAAAATACAGCTGCTCATCACAGAAATGCATTACAGTTTAACAGATATTCACATAGAAACAAGATATCTACTGTAACCTATTGACTGGTTTTGATCACAATAAATGGCAGACTTGGTGAGGCAGAAGAGACAAGCTAATAAACAGTAAACATTTTAAAAAGCATAAGGTCCAAAACTTTTAATACAAGTTGCACTGGGACTATATTACCATTACAGGCCAACGTTAATTAGTTGCAGAGATGTGCTTGATTTATCTTTTTGTACCGTTGTGGACAGTGACAGTGGCACTTTAAAAGAACCGTTTATCCCTTTGATTTGGCACATCATATTTGGTCACCTTATGTAGTTTATGAGCCTGTGGACAGGCTGTTATTCACATGGCTAATTTGCCCCATTCCGAGCCATTGACACGGTGCTGCTCAGAAGTCGTCACTTGTTAGAGACATGAGGAGTCAAACGATGAGTACCCGCCAGTGGGATAGGGACCATTTTCGTTGATCAGTACACTCTTACCTCGGCACGCTCAATGCATCGGCGTTACTTCGTCTTAAGTCGGTGTCGACACCTTTGAGTCCGTTGGGCGCCTACGCCCAGAACAGACCCTAGTCCTCGGACGGCCTAGTGAGTGCGTGAGACCTTTAGGTGATATTGATGACATAAATTTTGGGACGTCGTACGATCAGTTTTCTTAAGGCAGTTCTGCTGTACATCTGCAACCCCTTGGGAGGGTACACATTGCAGCGTCGAACTCCTTATGAAACCCTTTCATTTCTCTCGCAAATATCCTCCGTGTTTTTACGAAGTGAGGCTTTGACGCATCTTCCTGGAACTAGTGCTGGAAAGGATCTAAGCTTTGATAATCATTATCCATCGACTAAAACCACGACGTGCTGTCGCAGTAAAATGCACAAGATAGTCACGAAACTACAAGTCTTTTGGAAAATGGCCTGTAGTTTGCAAATCGTATCCAGTCAAAGATCAGTCAATCTCTGTCATCACGATGGGCAAAGCGAAGTACCCGGACAGGTGCCACAATGCTGCAACTTTCGGCAAAGCAGGTTTTGGTCTGGCTTTAATCTTCACTCGCTCATGATGAACAAACCAGCTGAACTGTGAAAATGAACACTATAAAATGAAGAAAACACAGTACTTGCTGCTGGACAGCTGAGATTTGTGACTCCGGCCGATATGTGTGCCTGTATTTATACGCGCGCATCCTCTTTCCTAGTAAACTACGTAATCAATTCGTACTGGAGGTAGACGCGGGATTTCACAATAAACATACATCGAATGGAGCCCCATCTCTACCTTTCAAAATCAAACGACAAAATAATATTTGCAGTCGGTTATTTAGTAGGACTGTGAAGCACATTACATTTTTTTCTTTTCTCAAATTACCACTGATATGGACTGATACATGGAATCGAATGAATAGCAAATTACATCACCTCAGGATGCGGGCTGAGAAATTACCCCCTAAATGTGATTAAGTCAGCGTGAGCTTGTTTTAGTTATGTTATGAGAAAAGCATTGAATAGGACGGACAAAGCAAAGTAAACAAAAAAAAAAAAACATAGCTTAGAAAGAAAGAAATATTTGATTCAAACCCAACATTTTTAACTCACACAACCAACTTTTAAGGCTCACTGTGGGCCATAAAATGACTGAGCGTGTTAAGAGACGCTGCATTTGAAGTGGCATTTAGGGCTGTTCAGAGGGACAGCATTGAATGCATTTACACGTACTTACAGTTACATAAAATTATTTCTGCACTTTAATGGGCGTTTAGATGCTGCATTTAAGGGGTTTTTAAACAAGACTATAGAAGCAATATGAATGTTTTTTAAAACATGAGACTTGATACGTCTAAATATGAAAAGACTAAAAACGGTCAGTAGGGTAAACTGTAGACTTAAACCGGAAAGAGTCATGAATCATTCATTCAACTGATCATTCACAAACCAGCTGATTCATTCAGAAACAAAGCAAATGACTCGGCACTGACTCACTCGATTGGTTAAAAAATGCGAATCATTCAGAGTAACAAGAAACTGCTGTTTATTGCTCGGAGATGCACACAATTCTATTTCATTTGCCAAAATGAGCAAAAACCCGAACCCAATAGTTTATACAAAAGTGTTTCCACCCCCATAATATTAACTTCATGTTATTGAACTGTCAATCTGGTTACATCGACAGTCCTAATTTCCTGTTGTTCAGTTTAATTATAATTATACCGAGACACGTTTACTTTGGGGGGAACGCCGAGAGCGGGCTGGGAACGAGTCACGAGATTCAGCACACAGCAAAATTGCACTCAGTCTGTAAAACGCTTGGTTCTCTGAACGCAGAACTTGCATTCTGTCTGTATGCATGCTATACAGCACTCATTGCAAGTTTTGAACCAGATGTATGCATTTAGCGCAGCTTGCTCTTTGCAGACCCCCACCCATGGAAAAGCCACAGTAAGCTTGTCTGCTGCGCCCGTAAATATGCTGTGGCGGTGACGGGTCACGCTTTTACAGGTGTGTACCTCTCTGTGTGGACCGGATATTGAGAGAAGGATACCCTACCATTAAACATTTAGATGGATTTAACACCCCTACACCAGCACTACGCGAGAGGGCCGGCGGCAGGGGCGTATTGGCAAACCTGGAGCCCCCAGTAGCAGTGGAGGACTACGCTTTCCCATTAATTCTATTCAACATACAAGCTGTATGTTGTCACTCACATGAGCGTCGGCCGGAGTCGACGAGATCCATAGCGCGTGGTGGGGAACGATGATCGATGGAACGAACTCAGGACCGGCTTAATATGAACAGGAGGGCACGACTCAATATGACACAACAGAGAAGCTGCGGTCTTTTAAATCAGGATAGCGTTTGCATGAAGACTTGATGGGCTAATGATCCAACTGCAAACACCTAAATCGGAATTAGAGGACCGCTGTTTAATATGGAACATCTGGTAAATGGTCCGTAAATATGATAATTATTGCCTAATTAGTATTTTTTTAGGTGGAAGTTGCATGTTATGCGTGTGTTCACATTACTCCGATGATTTAAGTAGTGATGCTAATGAGGAGATGTTTGAGGGAAGGCCATGCGTTGAAAATATGTATAGTGAAACGACATGCGCTTATTTAAGAATTGAAGAAAGTATTACCTTTAAATATTTCTGGAATAAGAAAATATTACCAGAGCAGTACTATTGCATAGCATTTCATATGTTGCTTTTGTCATTGCAATGTTCAGATTTTTTTGTTTAATTTCACATTGCAGCTTACAGCATAGCTACATCAGATGGTTAGAAATCAAAATGATTTGACCTGTGAGCTCAACAGTAGTATCTCCTGAAAGACTGTTGTTAAATATTTAGCGCTGTCCCGTCATGAATACAAATGCTGTGTAAATGAGGGTCTACAGGCAGTTGACCCTGGGACTGGAGCCTGCTGAGTGGGGCTCATGCTTGCCTAAATGATTTAATTCTCATTACTTCAGCTAGTGTTTTAAGGAAACGCTTTGAAATACATCACCTGGTAAACGCCGCTCTTCCCTGTCTCTTAGAGCTCTTCTACTTTTGTCCATGGGGAAAAACTGACTGTTCGTTGGTTTGAAACCACATGGTATTTGTGTTATGATGCAGTTTGCTTATATCATCATGAACTGCTTACATTATTCTGCGTTGCATAAGATACATTGTTATATACTACAATGGTCTTCAAAAGTTTGGAAATGCCCTTGGTTTCAAAGTGGGATTTTGGACAATATCAGCATCAGTCCTTATCATCTGTTGATCGATTCAGTAAACTAACTTGAAATCATCAAGTAGATTTTCCTTTTGATTATATAATAATGACAATATATACACGTTCACAGTCAGACATGCCCCTTCGTCAGCTGTAATGCCTGATTACTGGATTCAACTCGGCTCAGGGATTTTTTGGTTAAGCACACCTTTAAAGTCTGACACATCGATTGCTTATTAAGGCTACTACACAACAGACATTTATAAATAGCTCTAGTACTTCCCTGCTGAATAACCCTGGCTGAAACACTCTAAGCTGGTCTCAACTGGTTATGATGGTCTCTCAGCCTGGCCATGTTGTGTTTAGCTGGTTTATCCCAGTTTAGTCCAGCTGAAAGTGCTCAAAACCCTTTAAGACTTCAATGGTCAAAACCATTGTTCAGGGGTTTCATTGCTAAATGATCTTGTGTTTTCAAATGAATCAGTTGAGTCCATGATTCAATGACTCATTCATACAGACAGTCAGCTGAATCAGCTGTGTGAACAACTCTGTTGAATGAATGACTCAGTGACTCACTTATTAAGACATAAGCTGTGTCCAAAATCACATACTGTGAGCAGGTACTATATTTGGTTTCAAACTTGTTTTGCAACCTTTTGCGAGTACTTTTTCTATATAGTATGAAAATGGGTAGTGTGAATGAAACTCAAGCGTACTACATCCGTCATTTTGTCACTGTCATGTGACCTACCAGTATCAGTTGCGTTGCGTCCCTGCCATTCATAAATCCTCTCCTGTTGCCTCATGGGATAGTGAAATGACCATCAAATGCGCACTCCAGGATCTCGTAGATGCAGTAGGTCGTCCAGGTACTTTTCGCCTACTGGCTGCTGTTTTTTGAGTACTATGAATTTGGATATACTACTGTTTTCACATACTTAGTATATAATATGAAGTAGGCATATTTTAATGCATCAAGTGACTTGCTGGTTTTAGTTTCATATTTAGATTAGCATTTCAATTAGTATTATTAATTATTATTATTATTTCATGTTTCAATATTCATGTATTAAAAAAAAAAGATCTGGGTTGTCAAAACAAAGAAACCTCGAAATGCAGAGAGCCTGCAGTCAAAAAGCGAAAGCAGCAGAGTCCGTTTTCAAACCGCAAAGATTTCAACAACCGCAGCAGATGATACTTGCTCATATGAAAAATGAAAATGTGTTTTTTCACATTGCCTGCAGGAGAGCAGTGCTGAAGCACAACTGGCATAAACTGCGTCACAAGCAACATTCAGCTTATGTTTCGGCCACAGATGGTGATAGAGAGCGGTCAGCTATAAGACTTTTGGAGTTTACTCAGTTTATGGTGGGAAAAATGTTGTATCATCTGAACAATTAAAGTTGGTCTGTGCTTTTCTCAAACATAATATAATACGTTCTTTCAACTCAAAAATAAGCTGAAAAGTAAGCTCAGAATTAACATGACAATGATGTAGTATTTTTAATTTATAAATCATTAATAAAAAAAAAGGTGATATAGAGTTACTTTTATACAGCAAACCAAGTTGTACATACATACTGAAATGGAAATAACATCACTGTAGAAACCTTTACTACAAAATAAAATCTACAACACTACATAGAGCGTGTGAAATGTTGGCTTTTTTATGTAATGTCACCTTTTCTGTATTTCTGTATAGTTCAGTCAACATTTGTCAGACAAAATTGATTTTTTTACAATGTGCTTAAGAACCCAATCGCTTGTATGGCACTTTATATAAAGTATAGTGCCTGCTTACAGTACGAGTGCATTCACTCATCTAAAAAAAACTCTGCTTTCCCTTTAGGGAACACTTACTAGTTATTAGTTTGCAAACCAGCCATTAGTTATCAGATGTTTATTGTGTCCGAAATCTACATGCAAACCTGCAACAGAAACAGCCTGCTTTGAGAAACAAGATTGTGTTACTAGAAACCGGTTAAAAGAAGGTTATTTGTGAATCAAGGTGTATTTCACACAGGTGAGATTCATCAATGCAAGCCCTATGTAACTGTAATATTGAAGTAAAATGTGTCTGTCATTCAAAGCAATGCTTTTCTATGCTCCAGTGATTAGTTATGCCTGGCTTATAAGCAGTGAATCAGTATTGTAGACCCAGGGGAAATAAAATTGGTAGAAAATCAGAGTGAGAAGATTTAATTATCACGCGGAGACCTTTTCCGTCGACCGGCCCACTGAACCCAAAAAAGCTAATCCGCCCGGACATCAGCCTCCTCCTTATAATTTGTTATAATTCCATTCCTCCGCTCTGTTATTGATGTCACACTAGCCAAGAGCTGCACTGGATATATAAATGCTAGAAATCTGTTTTTCCTTATTCTATAATATATGCACATTTTGTTTATCGACACATTTTATATTTACAACCTCATTTTATTTTAATATCAAAACTTATACACTATCAAAATATTAAACTTCACTATGCTAAAATATCAATTACTGATTATTCAAGTGTGCACACAGATGAAATAATAAAATTAGGAAGACTGGTGTAAATATGTGGTAACAAATAGTATAAAAATACAATGTACAGACATCACATGGGGCACAAAAGCCGTGACATTTAGGAGTGCTATGCACACATAATAGTTTTATATCATTTAAAACTTCTATAGCAGAGGAGGGGGGGGGGGGGGGGGGGGGGAAGAAAGGAAGCAGAATGGCATTCATGTGCTGTTTTACTTAAAAACATTTACCCCAACAAATGACAAATGCAGACATGTCCACACTCAAGCATTTCATTGGGCAACAGCCTGCTCTTTACAGCTGATATACTTCACAAATAACTGACAGTCATGATTTTCATTTATAATAACCAATACTAAGATCCGGCATTAGTAAACTACTCTTCACTCTTTGGTTACGTTCACATTCGAGCTCGGGCAGTATCCTGGCTTATCTTGACTGGATCAATGATTCAGTGAGTTGTTGACTCAAGAACAGCTGCAGTCGAATCAGTTTGATTCACAAATGAATCATTCAGTGCAGTTTGTGAACCGAGCCAACAGGTTCATTTGGAAAGAATCAGTTCGTTCACGAATCAGACATGTCTCTTTTGTCTTCAGTCTCTTCAGTTCAAAATAATGAGGAACGATATATGTTTTAATGAAATGTAGAAGAGTAAAAATTACAATATTATGCTTTGGGATGTAGTGAAGTAAAAGTAAAATATTTCCCCAGAATAAAAATACTCTGATAAAATACACATACTTGAAAAATGTACTTGTGCTTTGTTACTGTCCACAACGGTATCTAACCCATGTATGTATAATAACCATTCAGTTTGTATATTTTTTGACTATGTTCACTATTTTTATTTCTGTGAAACTTGTCTGAGTAAAGGGTTCATCTGCTTATTTTAACATGCAGTTACACAGTTTGAAATGTGCTGATAGAGGTTTGGTAGCTCTGTTAACAGCTGTTTGTGTTGAACATGTTCTCTTGGGAGCCTGTGTGTTTTAGGGTATCAGGACAGCGTGAGGGTGGCCTGTCCAAACCCACACGCACACACATGCACACACACTCACATGCACACACATGCACACACACACCACGCACCGGCACATGCACACACATGCACACACGCACACTCACGCACACTAACAGAGCTCACTACGCATCACCACACCCCACCACAACACCACAACACACTCACATCACACACATGCACACACACTCGCACGCACACACACACACGCACGCATGCATGCATGCACGCACGCACGCATGCACACACAGACACACACACACACACACACACACATGCACACACACACACTCACATGCACACACACACACACACACCGCACACGCACACACATGCCACACAGCACATCACACCTCACACACACACACCACCACTCACCTGCCACACATGGCACACCCCAACCACACACCCCACACACTCACACGGCACACACATGCACACACACTCACTGCCAAACACGACCTTGCACACAAACACACACACATGCACCCACACACACTCAAAAGAATATGTAAACAACAGAACACACGCACACTCCAACGCACACACACACATACTCACACGCACACGCACACTCACACCCTCACACACACACACATACATGCCCACACATGCACACGACACACACACACGCACACAATGCACACATCACACCCTCACACAAACACACAATCACATGCACACAGTGCACACTCACACACACACAACACTCACACAACACTCACACAACACACACACAACACCCACACACACAACACACACACAACACTCACACAACACTCACACAACACTCACACAACACACACACTCACGCACACATCACACACACTCACAACACACGCACACTCACAACACACACACACACACTCACCACACACACCACCACACAAACGCACACATCACACACCACACAACAGACACACTCAGAGGCACACAAGGCACAACCAATCACGAACACACACCCACACACTCAAAGGCGAACACCACACACACACATCACCACACGCACACACACACAAACACCAACACAGCATGGATACCAGAATGGACTTTATTAAGCGGTGTCATGAAATTGTTAGATTGTTCATATGATGAAATATGGTGAGAAGGTTGTGTTAGCGGGTGTAATGTGAGAGGTGTAGGTGTTATGTTGTGGAAGGGAGGAAGGAAATCCTCGGGTGGGGAGATTGAGCAATTGCAGTGTGTGTTGGGTCATTTGCACTAGCAGGTCGGGATGGGATGCCAGACACACACGCAGGGAACAGAGCCTCCTGCTGGGTGCCTGAGGGCACTCTGTAGTCGACCGGGCCCCCCCGTGGTCAGCGCTCATCAATCAATGGCAGAGCGGTACACTCTGGACATCTCTGATAGGGCTTGGATTATTCTAAACTCTGTGTTGTTGCGGTAGTGAGTCCTTCTCCTGCACCAAGGCCATGGCCTGTTCGTGTTTCCGTCTGTTTTTTCTTGTTCCTGTGTTCTTTTTATCTTTTGCCCTGTGCTTGTGGTTTCAATCCGCCTGTTCCCCCCTGGCCGCTTTCTTGCCCGTCGGGCTTCTACCGTCTGTGTTGCGGAGGAATATTTGTCTCGCTTCTATTTTTCGTGCTTTCTTCTTCCCCCTCGTTCCTTCCTCTCCTCTGGATCGTGAGCTTCTCCCTTTTTTTCTTTTCTTTTTCCTTTTTCCCACCCTCCTCCCTTCCTTTTTTTTTTTTTTTCCTTCTTTCCCCCCCCTTTTCCTTCCCCCCTTCTCCTAAACCACAGTACCTTATTGGCATTCGGGTCTGGCGATACATTCTGGTGATATCTATTGTTTTTTTTATCCAATAAGTTGTCAAAACTAATAATATACTAATAATGAGACATCTTTAAATAGATATGTTGTACATTATTTTTTTTTGTAGTAGTTATGATAAATGTTTTTTGTTCCTTGCGCTACAATTTTATTCAAAATTTTTTTTTTCTTGAGTAAGTGTGGGTAATAACCCGTAGAATTGTGTGATGCGACAGGAGGCTTCATAGATTTAAAAAATCTTGAGACTAAATTTCCGTTGACTGTACTTTATTAAATATTTGTTATGAAAATAAATGCACAAAATTATGCTTTAATGTAGGGAATGACAGTTTCAAACAGTTTCACCAAACATTATGAACAGGCACGCTTAAATGTGATATTATTATAATGGGTTTATGTCTAAATCATTTTGTGTAATTCACTTATTAGGTGATTAAGTAAATTAAGTTATCCAATTATAATATAGTTCTGTAATGCCAAAAAAATTATAAATCTTATATAATACACTAAATATACTGTATGCTGACTGGTAAATTAAAAAATGTATCCCCAGAAAAAAACCTAAAATAAAATAAAATAAAACAGTCAGTTTAATAGCGGCATCACTATCAATGATGCTGGCCTTCATTCATATTAAAAAGATGCCATACACAAATATTTAAAATACTTAAATGTTTTTAATATTATTTTCTCAGTGTGAAAATATATTTATGATTATAAATATCAATATTATTTACAGAAACTGTGTGATAATTATTTTATTTATGTATTTAAGTCCCCATGAAATCAAAATTAAAGTTTTTTGTGTGTTAGTATCAATATGTTAGTCTTATGGTTATCTATAAGGCAGTGTGCTCTAAAACGATATAAGCATTCAAAGCTTGCAGTTTGTCACTTCCGCCAAAAGGGCTCAACGATTTTTTTTTTTTGACGTCACATCGTACTTCAGGTTCTCATCAAATTTTCTGTCCAATCAAATGCTTTTTAGAATCCGAAGCGCCCGCCCCCTACCCTATAAAATAGACGCTGAAAGAGCGGCGAAATCGGTCACTTGTCCACAGAATTTGTATTTTATGTACATTGAATGGCACGTAGTGCACTATATAGGGGACAGGGCACGATTCAAACAGTGTACAATATGCTGCAATTGAGGTTTTTATAAGAAAGAAGTCTGGTTGATTGCTGTGTCCGTAACCCCCGCACGCACACACTCACTATGCTCCGGTCCCAGCGGACACGTAGCACGGAGCGGATACATGTGTAGTCTCGCCGTTGTCCACTAAATGTATCAGGCTATGAATTTACCCGAATGCTATATTTTATGAGCGCAATATGGAGAGATTGTGGCTGTCAATGCCCGCTTTACGGAGTCAATGGCTTGACGGCTCTAGCCCCAAGCTTGATATAAACAAACGCTATGGCTATGTTTAAAAAGGGCCGGGTGCGCTTGAGATGTCACGCCACCTGATCTTCCGTCAGTTCTAATGTGTCGTCAACACATTTTTTTGGAGTTAACGCTGCGTGTTTCTAAGCATTTCTCATTTGTGTTTGACTTATCCGCAAAGCCCCTAGTATTTCTTTTTTAATGTATTGTACACCACCATTCGGTCAGTATCATATCAGTCGCTGCAGTTTTGTTCAATCTATCTTCACAAACAGTGAATGTCACCGGTCTTCTTATTTGCCTCTGAAATAACAGCAGAGTGCAGGGTTTTAAATACTCCCGGGTGACAGAGGTCACCGGGGGCAGTTCTTAATTAGCAATGACGTCGCCTGCATTGGGGCAGTGACCCTTCTCTGCAGTCAATTACGTGAAACACCAAAGTCTGCGTTCATACAGCGCTGAGAAATAAATGCTGATCAACAGATCTGCGAGTCGGATTGTTAGTTGGCAGAGATTGAATAAACGATGAGTCTACCTTTCGTAGCCCGTAATTGGCCCCCTCTGCGCGTCTACTATCAGGATTTTTCTTCCTTGGAAGGGCTCGTAGTCTCCGGGTGTCTCATACCTTGATCCACACACTCTATTCTGTGTTTTTACCATAGCCGTCTTTCATTGTTCCCCACCAGTTAGAATTTGCTTGGTTTGCGTGTTTCCTTAAGAATATGAGTATCGTTGTGACAAGTGCATATAACCTCGAGAATACTTTTTTTTGTTACTCCTTCATCCTTTATTTCGTCAGCTGGCTGTTCATGTTATTTGCCATTTGGGCTGCATCACCACATCACACTACATTCACCCCATCAACATCATCACTCGACTCCACTACACCATAAGACTTAATCCGGCTTCACTACACTCACCTCCCCAACTTCTATACCCTCACTCACACACAGACATGCTCATTTCTACATATATTTTTCTCTCACACAACACACACACACCAGACCCGCACCACACTCACACACACATCACACACAACACGGGCAAAACACTACACCACACACAACCCACACAACATGCACACACACAACACACACACACACACTCACACACACACTCACACACACACACACACACTCACACACACACACACACGCACACACTCACACACACACTCACACACACACACACACACACACACACACACACACACCACACCACACCACACACACACACACACACACACACACACACTCACACACACACACACACACACACACACACACACACAACACACTCAGACAAACCACGCTCACAACACACACAACACACACCACAAACACACACACCATTACCACCACACTCACACACAACAAACCCAAACAACACACACACACAGTAAACCGAGCTTTGTTTGTCATTACTGGTTTTATTTGTGTTATGGCTCAGTTCTGACATCATAACGGGAACTCATAGATGATGTTTGTCATTGTGCATTTGTGTTTGCATTGACAAGAACTGTACATTATTTACACCAAAAAAAGATTTTGCTATAAATCATGGATATGTTTGTTTGAGCAGTAACTAATGTCAATGTATGCATGCCACCACTGGCATTAGGCGAGAACATACATCTGTTATTGTTTTCCTGTGCAGTTTTAGTCAAGTTAGAGTGTCCATCTCTCCTGTAATCCAGTATGATATCTGGTATGATACAGTGCTTGTGCTTGGAGCATGCACACAGCACCAAAAGCAGTTGTAGTCTGATTAACAAGTATATTTGATTTGACGAAGCTGAGCTACAAATGTCTAGGTCCGTTAGTCTTTCTTAAACTTGTGTTTACATGACATTTCAACTTGATCATTTATTGCATTAATCTGCATAAAATCAAACTTGTAAAGTGCATGTAAACAAATGGTCCACGTTTTTGTCCCCCATTGTCCACAAGGCACCATGACTTTTCCTGTTATTTGTGATTTACTGGTGAGAAGGATTTTTAGTTTTTACTCACATTTTTTACCCAATAAAATATTTTAGAGCTTGGCATAACTAGAAAATGTATATTCATAAAAATGTCCAAGGAGTTTTAAGATTTTATTAATTTACATAACTTTTCCAGGTCTACACATCCAGCCTGGTCTCATTGTTTATGTAGCTATTAGTTCGTAACATTTACAGGTAAAAAAACGTATGATTTGAAAATATCAACAACATCTAAAACGTAATTTTTTTTACAAATGAACATATTTACAAATCTTTTATATCATAAAGATGCACTTTTACTATTTTATTGATACATTTTAGATCCCTTAACCCTATTCCCAAACTTTCAACATAACCATTTTATAGAGGCAAAATAATGATATAATTAAAAATATAATAAACACAAATTGTGCGGGCCTAAAACAGATATACACTGTGCAGTGTGAATAACCTATATATAAAAATATATATATGTTGAGTGTTCATCCCCACCTCCCCACCTCTCAACCTAACATATACCATGTCTTCACGAGCTCCACTCCCACTCTTACAAATAAAGTGCCTTCCCCCCCCCGCTGCCTCAGAAGCACCTTCCTTTTGTCGAAATGGGTTCCATGCCGATGCCTTTCCCCTCTGACGAACCCTTTTGTTTCCCTCACGTTCTTTGTGGCGCCCGGCGGGTCTTCCGCTTCTACCCCGGTCCGGAAAGAGTGGTTTTCACGACCCTTGGATGAAGCTTCCCTTGGTGGCCAACTCAACCCTGGTTCTTCTATGGCTCGCTTGAAGCCACACTTTAGAAGCACCCTTTATTTTTAAGGTGTCAGCTCTCCAACGACGTTTGGGGCTCCGAACGTTTTTACTGTTTTTGCCAGGCGGTCTTTTGCTCCCCGGGCGAATTTCTTTGACAGCACTACAGGGCCCACCCTTCATCTTGGTGAACAGATTAATGATGTCAAATCCCGTTTTTTTTATCCACCCCCTCTATACCCTTTTCATAAGTGTAGCTCTTCTGTTGCTGCCCCAGCTGTCTTTTCCTCATTCCTTCCTCCAGTCTTCCGGGCCCATGCTCTCCCGATCAGTTCTCTCTTGATTTCTTATCAGATGGCTGGCCCCGTGCTGCTCTCTTTTTTGGCCGCGGTGATCCCTTGTTTTGCAGGGGCTTCTTTGCTGCACCTTTCCACGTTCCCCGCGCGCTTTATTACAACTAGCCCTCTTTCATAGCCATATCCCCCCCGTTCCCCCACCGTTCTGGCGCCCTTTATTCGTGTTTTTTACCCGCCCGTTAAACCTCTTTATTCTTCTTGTGAGGCTGTGTTTCAATCTTGCTCGCCGGCTCGTCCGCTTTCTTATTGTTAGGATACCGCTTTCTCTTGCCTACCTGTGTTTTTTTCCTTCTTTTTCATCTCCAAGCACGTCTGCCAAAAGGGATGCCGTCTTTTCCCCCCCACCCCCACAACCTAACCTTTCGGTCCTCCATGCTTGCTACTTCCCTACCACCCCCCCTGTGCTACTTTCCCCCTCTACATCCAGCCACCCCTCTTCTGGCCCCTTATTTTGCCGATCCTGTGCGACACCCCTTTTTTCTCTGTCGCTCATGCGCTGCGGGACTCAGCTTTGCCCCCACCCCCTCCCGCCACATACCTTCTATTTGCACGGCTATTCACACTGAGCCAACCCTCTACTTTCGCTTGTCATAACCTTTCTGACACGCTCCCTTTCTTTTTCCTGTTTTCTCGGATCCAAGCCCTGCAGTTTGGATGCCGGCCGACGCGACTTCTTTCAACCCTTATGTCTTTCCTGCTCCCCCCTTTTTGACACACGCTGTCTAGTCCCACCAGCCTCCGGCCCAAGGCCCCACCCCTCGTCGTTATTACAACCGTAGTCCCTACTGACGCTGTGTCTGCCGTTCTCGATACTCTTGTCGTCGTGCATCGCTACTGTTATCGGTGTACCAGATCCCAAACTGTTACAATATCGCCCGGTGCGACACGCCACACCCCCTTTCTATTCACAACACGTCCACCAACACCAGATCCTCCCCAAATCGTGACCACGCGGCGAGAGCCTTGCCGGTTGGCCTCATCCACTGCCTCCCACCCCTACAGCTTCTGGATTTTACCCCCGTTGGGTTGCGCGTGCTTCTGTCTCCTACCTCCTGGCTTTATTCTGTCATTATTGTATTTGTTTACTATGTGTAGGGAGTGTATTTGTGTTTGTCCACCTCCAATGCACCTCATCTTACTTGTATAAGTAAGGGTTACAGCTTCTCGCCTGCTATCCTTTCTCCTCGAAGTTGGTATATCGTGTCCTCGCCTGATGCTATCTCAACGTTGTCCTTTCTATGACAGGACTAATTTTCCTGAGTGGAAGTGTCCCCGGTTACAATCAATGTGATTTCTCGTGAAAACATTCCTGCCTTGAGGGTGCCAATGATCCCACTAGTCTATATATCACAAACATACCCCAATGCCTGATTTGATTGTTCATCGTCATAACGCTTCATGCACATGTGGATCGGTCCAGTGTTTTATACTTCAATAATTGGTGTTTCAGATGCTGTCCAGTATCAGTAGTGTTAGTTTCAGAGACATTGTGCCACAAGCGGAGACCTCAGGTGAATATATAATCTGGTAGCACCATCTGAGATCCTGCCCCTGCTAGACTCGAGAGAGGCCCCGACTCACATTGCGGCAATCACACTTTTAAAATGAGGCTACCTCATATATCCAGATTTTCCTCTGGCATCTGGACCAGTTGCAAGCATGAGAGGTCCGAACAAACTGCAACCCTGAGTTCTCACGAACAGTCACTGCACTCGAAGAAGACTTGCGGCCGCCCACCCTAACTAAACAGACTACTACAAAACAATAATGCGCCATGCATGCCACGTTCAGAGAACATAGCAAGTTCTGACACTGTCCACTGATTAGAAAAAATGAGTGCTTTACATGCTATTTGATCATCATATATTGATCCTATATTCATTTTTTACCTTTGTACAGTCTATTATTCTCTCAGATTCACTTGCATCATTACACTGCCTCCAGCATTGTGTTATATAGCAGTGGAGAACAGTTGATTACAGGCTGCAAAATGTGCTGATCCACAGACATCACGCTACACGAATGCAGCTTCACTAGGGCCCTATGAAATCCTTTCTATTTATTATGTTTTCTTCGGTTTTCATTTTTTCTGGTCTCTGTTTAAATGGTTAAATTAAATTTGATTCAAATCAATCAAAAAGCATGTCCAATTAACTGCAATCATGAAACTGATACATTTATCAACACATTATTAAGATTTTAGGCCCCTATGAAATGTTTTCTTTAATCTCAAATTCCATTTGGTGTTTTTTTCAAATTCTACATTTCTAAATTCTACTTTTTGATTTATTCGTCCAAAATTTGCCACTTTCCGTATCATTCCGCATTATACAGTACATTCCATTTTTATGACTGGGTTCCACGATTCTGTCCAAGTTGTCCACATTGCGGAAATCATAGGGCCCTAGTTTACAAGGAATTGCTAAATGATTTGATAGATAATGTTGATTTAATGAACTTTTGTGTATTAGGCATTAAACATCAATAACTGTTTGTTGCTGCCGTGTGGTTTGAGTTTGAGCTCCGTCAAGTTAATTCTTTGTCGTCTAATTTTTATATTAAAATCAAATTTTAACACCATCCTGTGTCAGTTTTATAAATGTGTGAATATATCCCTTTTGTATTCTACAACAAAAACAATCAGAGTGCTTTGTTAGCACTAGTTCTATTTTTCCGAGTCCGCTATTAGCATATAGCCGCTAGCATCGCCAGCGTGGTTGCCACTAATCTCACTTACATTGCTAACACTCTATTCACACACATTACCATCGTTTTACTCACTGTTACTTGCATTAAAGGCGGATGTGTGTCTACCTTTGAGTGAAGGTGAGGACACATTTGAGCTACATTCGGTGCAGGTTGAGCTGGAGGCCATGGAGAAGCAGATCCACGACCTGGTGGAGAAGCAGACCCAGCTGAGAGAACGGAGAGCCGCGCTGGAAACATCCCAGGCTGCCGCTCACAAGTCCGAGGTAAGTATACAACGCACTGCTAACTCTCCCACCACCTCTAATCCGTGTGTTTCTCTGCACAGACCCGGTGCACCCAGGACGCGATCTTCACAGATGTCCTTCACTCCGGCGCCGGGACAACACAGACCCTGGGTGCAGCCGCAGCGGAAGACGCGAGCCAGGTCCCGGGCGACGACCTCTCCCCCTCCGCCGCCTCCGGTCTTCGAGATCTCCACCCGGAACCGATTCGCTCCCCTCCGCGAGACGGAACGCGACGCTGTGATCATCGAAGACTCCATCGTCCGGCACTTCCGTGCTACGTTAGCTGAAGGTAAAATGCACACTCACTATTTCCCTGGTGCTCGTGTTCTCAATGCTTCTGCGCAGATACCCGCGATCCTGAAAGGTGACGAGAGCCCCGGAGCGGTCGTGCTTCACGCGGGGGGCTAACGACACCAAGCTGCGGCAAACAGAGACACTGAAGAGGGACTTCAGGAAACTGATCGAGACGGTGCGCAGCACATCACCCGCGACGACGATCATCGTGTCAGGACCGCTTCCCACGTATCGAAGAGGACATGAAAAGTTCAGTAGGCTTTTTGCTTTAAATGAATGGTTATTGTCATTGTGTATAAGAACAGAAACTGCTCTGTGTTAATAACTGGAATCTTTTCTGGGAACGTCCTAGGCTTTTTCACGCTGATGGCCTCCACCCCAGCAGAGTCAGAGCGAAACTCATGTCGGACAACATCTCCAGAACGCTACGCACCATATGACTAGTAAGTCAAATCTCAAATAACTGCCATGATGACTTGTGTTCTGCCCGCTTAAATGATAGAAGTACTTGCGCTGTCCAATCTATAAAGACTGTGTCTGTTCCCCGAATAGTGAGGTCAAAATATAAATTTAATGCAGGATCTAAAAAAAATCTGATCGTGATTAAACCAGAAAATTTTAAAAAATAAATGAACAAAAACTATTTTTAAAGTTTGTGCTCCTAAACATTAGATCACTCTCACACAAAGCAGTTATTGTAAATGAAATGATCACAGATAATCGTTTTTATGTACTCTGCTTGACTGAAACCTGGCTAAAACCAATGATTATATTGGTCTAAATGAGTCTACTCCACCAAGCTACTATTATAAGCATGAGCCCCGTCAGACTGGTCGTGGCGGCGGTGTTGCAACAATATATAGTGATATTCTCAATGTTACTCAGAAGACAGGATACAGGTTTAATTCATTTGAAATTACTAATGCTAATATTACACGTCAGATATGCAAAAGAAATCTATCGAATCTCTTGCTCTGGCTACTGTGTATAAACCACCAGGGCCGTACACAAATTTCCTAAAAGAATTTGCAGATTTCATCTCAGACATATTGGTTACTGTTGATAAAGCACTAATTGACAGAGATTTTAACATTCACGTTGATAATACAGATGATGCATTAGGACTTGCGTTTACTGACCTAGTAAACTCTTTTGGAGTCAAGCAAAACTGGGCCCATTCATTGTTTTAATCATACGCTAGATTTAATTGTATCTTATGGAATTGATCTTACTGATATAGATGTCGTACCTCAAAGCGATGATGTTACTGCCCATTTCCTTGTATCGTGCATGCTGCATAACTATATGGCTCCGCGTTATCGTCAGGGCAGAACTATTGTTCCAGCCACGAAAGACAGATTCACAAATAACCTGCCTGATGTATCTCAACTGCTCTGTGTACCAATAAATACAAATGAACTAGACGAAATAACTAGCAACACGGGCACTATCTTCTCTAATACATTAGAAGCTGTTGCACACATCAAATTGAAAAAGGTTAGAGAAAAAGTACTGCGCCATGGTACAACAGTAATACACATTATCTCAAGAAATAAACTCGTAATCTTGAGCGCAAATGGAGAAAAACTAAACTAACTTGGAAGTTTTTAGAATTAAGTGGAAAAACACTGTCAAACTATAGACAGGCTCTAAAAGCTGCCAAGACAGAGCATATCCACAAACGTATAGAAAATAACCAAAACAATCCAAAAAAAAAGTTTTTTATTTAGCACAGTGGCTAGATTAAAAAATAACCAGACGCCACCCGATCTAAAAATTCCCTCACAGTTTAATAGTAATGAATATGAATTTCTTCACTGATAAAATAGATAACATCAGAAATACAATAACAAATGTAGAGTCTACAGCGTATAATACTTTAGCTTCAATCATCGCACCAAAAGATAAACTGCAGAGCTATACGACTATAGGACAGGAAAAGCTAAATAAACTTATCACTTCATCTAAACCAACAACATGCCTGTTAAATCCTGTACCCACTAAATTACTAAAAAAGTTGTTACCTGTAGCAGAAGAACCAAAATATTATTAACTTGTCGTTGTCTTTATGTCACGTCCCAAAAACATTCAAGCTGACAGTTATTCAGCCTCTTATTAATAAACCACAACTAGATCCTAGTGAACTGGCAAATTACAGACCATCTCAAATCTTCCTTTTATGTCTACAATTTTAGAAAAAGTTGTGTCTGATCAATTGTGCTCCTTCCTGCAAAAAAAAAAAGATCTCTATGAAGAATTTCAGTTAGGTTTCATGCCCCACCATAGCACAGAAACTGCACTTATTAAAATTACAAATGACTTGCTTCTTGCGTTAGACCAAGGCTGTGTCTCATTGCTAGTTTAACTTGATCTTAGTGCTGCATTCGATATTATAGATCATGACATACTCATAGATCAATTACAAAACAATACAGGTATTCAAGGGCAGGCTTTAAAATTGCTTAAATCTTACCTGTCCGATCGCTACCACTTTATTTAAACGGGGAGTCATCTCAATTATCACCAGTAAAATATGGAGTGCCACAAGGATCTGTCCTAGGTCCTCTGCTATTTTCGATATACATGTTGCCCCTTGGTAATATTATTAGGAAATCCGGGATTAGTTTCCACTGTTATGCCGAAGATACTCAACTATATATCTCAACAAGACAAGATGAAACTTCTAAATTATCTAAGCTAACGGTGTGTGTTAAAAATGTAAAAGAATGGAAGACCAATAATTTTCTCCTATTAAATTAGGATAAGACAGAGATATTACTTATTGGACCAAAAGACAGTACACAGAATCTCTTGGATTACAATTTGCAACTAGACGGATGTACTGTTACTTCCTCTACAGTCAAAAATCTGGGTGTTATATTAGATAGCAACTCATATTTCCCATGTTACAAAAACAGCATTCTTCCATCTTAGAAACACTGCCAAACTACAAAACATGATACCTGTTTCTGATGCAAAAAAAGCTAGTAAATGCATTCATGACCTTTAGACTGGACAATTGTAATGCACTGCTAGGTGGTTGTCCTGCATCTTCAGTAAACAAGCTACAGGTAGTCCAAAATGCAGCGGCTAGAGTCCTTACCAGGTCAAGAAAATATTACCCCAATTTTACAGTCTCTGCACTGGCTACCTATTAAGTTCCGTATCAGTTACAAAATATTATTACTTGCCTATAAGGCCCTTAAGGGGTTAGCTCCTGCATACATAACTAGTCTTCTACCACGCTACAATACATCACACTCCCTAAGGTCGCAAAACACTGGACTTTTGGTAGTACCTAGGATAGCAAAGTCACTAAAGGAGGTAGAGCTTTGTCGCATTTGGCTCCCAAACTCTGGAATAGCCTTCCTGATACCGTTCGGGGTTCAGACACACTCTCTCTGTTTAAATCTAGATTAAAGACACATCTCTTTGGCCAAGCATTCCAATAATGCATATCATAATCTTGTACTGCAGTCATATCTTTTACTGCAGTATATCTAATCAAATGCACATTATTATTTAGTTTGGGTTAAACAAATCAATTTTGGTTGGAACAGCAGCTACGCTAATGATGTTTGTATTTGTTTCTCTGTTTTTGCCACAGAATTGACATCCCGTGGTAACTAGGAATCACACAAGCTTCAGTCTGGATCCAGAACAACTGAGAAGAGATGATGCAAGCCCTCAGAGGACCTCAGATGATGCAAACCATGAAACAACATACAGAACTACCACATTTTGCTATAGTTTGATTGCATCATATAATAATTGCTGTTGTTCATCGTCTGTTTTATTACGTCTGATATTGATTTTTCCGTTCTGCTGGTTGTCTGGTCAGAGGAGAACTGGCCTCCCGACTGAGCTTGGTTTCTCCCAAGATTTTTTTTCTCCATTTTTGTCACTGATGGAGTTTTGGTTCCTTGGCGCTGTCGCCTCTGGCTTGCTTAGTTGGGGACACTTCATTTCCAGCGTTATCGTTGACATGATTGCAAAGATATTATTTAAACTGAGCTGGATGTTGACATCACTGAATTCAATGATGAACTTCCTTTAACTGAAAAATTAGTGTTTACAATTGTAATTTTGCATTATTGACACACTATTATCCTAATTAACGCTGTTCAGTTGCTTTGACACAATCTATATTTTTAAAAGCGCTATATAAATAAAGGTGACTTGACTTGACTTGACAGCAGTTGTAGTTCCTGCTGGAAGCATCAGCCCGATTGATTTTAATTAAACCTCCACAAACCAGTAATGCTGCATATGCTTAATGACTTCACCCATGTACTGCAAATTGGTGCTGTTCATATCAGTCATATGTTTAGTTTGAACCGTCATTGTGGGCAGCAGGTTTGTGGTCAGCTTCCTTCATGAGCTAGACATGCGTCTATTAAAGTGACTGTTCCTGAGGAAATCCTCTGTCCTAAAGCTAAACCCAACTAGATTCCAGAGCCCACTTTCCTCCGTCTCTGTCTCTCACACACTGCTTTATAGCCTGAGGGACACTAGCGGCATCTGGCATGAGCTAACATGGAGCAAGCGAGAGTCAATCCACTTGTAGATGACCCATATCAAGTGCGGCACATATCAGACTGCTGGAGAAGCTTTTTATTCGGCCTGTTTGTGAAGCGTGATCTGCTCCAAACATGGATCGGGTGCATGTTACTAGATGATTGCAAACTCTCTTTGTTCATTGAGATCTCATTTGTCAAGGCAGAGAGCTGAGAGGGTATTAGTTAGTTAGCAAATATTGACATGCCACTTTGGTCGGGTAACTATCAACTGAAATCAGCAAATCAATGCTCCTAATAGCTGCTCATTACGCACTTGATGCATTTTCAGTGTTCGCGTCAGCTTTGCAAGTCAATGCAGGCAAGAACTATTACTTGACCAGCGCCCGATGCGTTTTCATGCCTGCTGCTGTGTTTAAAGAAGCCTTCTCTAGCGTTGCATGTGGAAATCTTTCAGTCGCTTAGGTGACCGTTTCGCTTGAACGAGACGATGCTTAAATGTCTAGAGTGTGTCTGATTGAAATTAATGGCAGTTTTTGCTGTCAGACGTGTAATTAAGTTAACGCAGTGACCTTTCATCCTGGTTTCTTTTGTGACTCGCGTGCTTGTGCGATGGAAATCACAAAGACTCCAGCGAAAGCCCATTTTCTCTACACGTCGTATGTAGCACTCGCACAAAGTCGGGAGAGGACCTTTATTTAGACACCAGATCTTCCTAGATAAATAAAG
>JADLZN010000542.1:77500-82500 GCA_018155175.1 Sinocyclocheilus anophthalmus
AGCTGGGGTCGTGTTGGTCCGTCAGTGTGTGTGTGTGTGTGTGTGTGTGAGAGAGAGAGAGAGCGAGAACGAGAAAGAGTGAGCGAGTATTTCTGCTAACAGAGAGAAAACCAGAGCAAATATTCATTTATTCATTAAACGAGCAGAACGAGAAGATGTGTTGTGACAGTTGCTCCCTGGCAGTTAATGGATTAAATTAATTCCTCTCATTAGCGCAGGGATCTGTGTGTGTGTGTGTGTGTGTGTGTGTGTGAGCAGAGAGAGAGAGAAATAGAGAGAGAGAGCATGCTTCCTACCTAATATTGTTTGTTTCTGAGCATTTTCATGCATATGTGTGGAGAGAGATTGAATTGTGGGTGAATTTGAGTATCAGTAATACATTGTGTTTTATGTTTAAGGATGTTTTAAATTAGCAGGATCACACAAACTGTTCTGAATAACAGCACAGCTGTGGCTGTAGGTAATCACAGCTTATAGTTCAGTAAACAAGAAGTTAATATGGAGTAACTTAAATATTAGACACAATATAGCCAGTTGCTCTATTTATTTATTTATTTTCCTGAAGGAATGTGTAGAGTGAGAGAAGTATGCATATGAAATAATAGAAGATCCGTTTACCCTGAAGAACCTTAGGATTGATTATTTTTTTCTTGAAATCTCCATGAAATTCTGTCTCTCCTGATAATTGTGTATTTGTAGACGGTTAGTCGAATAATTTGACGTACTTGCAAAGTTAGGTACAGTCAGTAGAATGTGGAATATCAAAATAAAACTTTACCTTCTAAACAACTATCAGCAATCGTTGAAGTCACAGTATGTGTTAGTGTCCATATTAATATGCTCAACCACCAGAGGGCATCAGAGATGGACAGCCGATAGCTTGACTAAAAATGACCAGGTGTTGTGTGTATCAGTCCAACCCAAAATCATTAGTATATGTATCTCCTGATATGATTATTAGGAGAAACTGAATACAATATACAGCAGATCCTGCTGTAGAGCCTGCTACTATATTGCATTCAAATTTGAGGTTGTGTACAATGCATCATTTTACTCAGAACTATGCCATAAATACTTGGAGAAACATGCATCACATCTTCAAGCCAAATCACAATGCTGGCTGTTTCCTGAGTGAGTTGTGAAGTGAATCTTTTTATTTTCTGATGTCTTATTGACCAACGTCCACTTCAGACACTTGGAGAACTTAAAAAGAAGAAGAATTAAAGAGCTACAGACTGGACAAGCACAGATTAGTTGGGTGTTTACTTTTGTCAGTTAAAAAATATGTAAATTGCTGTTTTACATATTGTTTAATTAGGTTAATTTTACCAACCAATTTGAACCATTTTTTTAGTTCATCTTAACTGATACCAATAATATTTTTTTTACACTTAATTCATATGTCTTAAAAATAATAGTAACATCACAACAGAATTGCATAAACCACAATGAATACACCATTTCATTTGTGCATAACTTCAAAATGTTAGAAAACATAAATCTGTCTTCAGAATAAATCAGCTGATCTGATGTTCACTTCAATACTGTGATGAGCATCGCTGGCTTTCTCTTTCAGTAAGCAGGACAAATTCTCAGCTATTAAATAAATAAATAATAATTTGCATGCTTAGCAAGTTTGGAAATGAGAGACTTCGGATTTAAAAGCTGTGGGTAATGTTTACTCGGGTGATTTCTGAAGACTGTTTAGGAACGTGTGCGAGTCACCAAGAAATCTAAAGAGACTTTTTTTAAATGGAATATCGCATTGTAAGCCAATCAATTCCCATTGGACCAAATTAAATCTTTTCCTCATTTAAGAAGCTGTTTCACTCTGATATACATCACATTGACTAAACGGATCACAACTCAGACTATAATTATCGATCCACATATCTATAGCAAACTAAAGATCATCTTCTGAGACCAGCATTTCTGACTATTAAGGGAGAGTTCACCAAAAAATGAAATGTGATGTTTATCGCTTACCCCACAGGGCATCCAAATGTAGGACTTTTTTCTTCATAGAACACAACGAGATTTTAACTACTCAAACCGTTGCATCTGTCAATCTTATAATTGCAGTCATGGCTCCTAACAGCTTCGAGGAGTAAAAAAAAAACTGCGTGACGATACATTGATGTGTAAAGAAACAAAACGATCGGTCTGTGCAAGAACGGAACAGTATTTTTATATTGTTTTTTTACCTCTATGCACGGCAATGTCTACATGGCGTTCCTGAGCCGTCCTGAGTGCGTTCTCGACAGCCGGCACGTGACGCATCTTCTTCTTTTTCTTCTTGCTTTACGTCGGATCGCAGACTTATAAGTGCATTACCGTCACCTATCTCTCAAGTGGACCATTGAAACTCCTAATTGAGATTGTAGATAGATTGTCAATGGTCTATTTGAGAGATAGGTGGCGTTAATGCTCTTATAAGTCTGCGATCCGCCGTAAACCAAGACGACGGTGACGCATCACGCACCGGCTGTTGAGAACACGCTCAGGACAGTTCAGACATTGCAGTGCATCAAAGGTAAAAAACTATATAAATACTGTTCATGCTTGCACAGACTGAGCGTTTCTGTCTTTACACATCACTTTAGCTCCACGCCGCAGGGTTTTATTTGGGTTTTGGTGTTGTGGCATGTTTTTTTGACGCTCAAAGCCGTGATTCCCATTCACCTCCATCAATATGACTGACAGACTGCAACGGTTTAAAAAATCTTTGTTTGTGTTCTACTGAAAAAACAAAGTCACCTACATCTTGGATGCCCTGGGGGTAAGCAGATAAACATCACATTTTCATTTTTGGCTGAACTATCCCTTTAAGTCCGAACTACTTCAAACTATAGAGGACACTTAACACAACATAGGCTTCATCAAACCAGTCATTTTTTTATTTTCTTTCTAGATTCTTTTCTCTTTTTTTCCCTGCTACTGTGTACTGTGTGTTCTTGCTTGTTTGTACAGTATGCTGTTGTTTTCCTGGAGACATACAGACATAGACAGGGAATGGGATCGGGACACAACTGGCATCCCATGAGCACAGCTGCTTCAATGTGTCATGTGCACTACAGACTCAACAGTGTCCAGTAGATTGACGCTGTTATTCGCTAAGAGATGAATCCATCAGAATGATGTTTTTTCTGTTTCTGTGGTTTGTGCCCATCTGACCTGCCCCGCTGACCTCTCGCCTGTCCACTCGCCGCTCTGTTTTTTGTTCCTCTAGAGGAAATGTCTCTCGCCGAGCAGGTGAGGAGGATAAAGGATATCGAGGCCATTGAGAGCGACTCCTTTGTTCCTCAGGCTTTCAAATCATCTCGGGATGCCACCAAGGTACATCTCTGGCTCTCTCCCTCTCTATTCTCTTTGCCTTCCTTCTCATATATAGATATATTCTTTTATTTGTTTTCTTTTCGCCGGATTACTCTCCGCTTGTCTGCAAATGAAATGATTGCCATTAAATTCCGTTTGGTCTGTGGCACCTGTCCACTTGTGCTCGGGCTCTTGAAAAGCGTCTGCCCGTCGGTGGGCTGTGAGCATTACTGAATCCGGCCCACCGCTCAAATCAGATTACTAACAAATGTGCACAGATCTCTGTGGTCTGAGACAAAAGGTGACAGCTGAAATGAGTCTGTACTGATGCTAGACCAGCACTTAACATTACTCTGAATGATGTACGAACAGCAATAAAAGCATACATGGAGGACATTCTTTGGGCAAACACAAATACATACATTCATGCACATTTGATTTTTCAATAATTTCCATTCCATGTAGCTCAGATAAAACCTCACTGAACAGAGTATGGCCTTGACGTTGAACACAGGAGTCTGCTTAGCTCGGATATAGATGTTATAAAGGACACGAGTGAGCACTGTTATGATTATACTGCCATCAGTTTGTGTATAGAACGGCACCCAACATCTCTCGCATTGAACTCACCTACAGATAAGTGTTTGCTCAACTTTACTATGGTTCAAGAATGAGTTATTATCAGATGCAAACCTTCCACCTTTAAACTGCACCCACTAATTCCAGTTAAATGGGTCAAGCAAATTTAACTTGATCTCTTGAGATAAAATAGTTCACTGAACTAATTTCCTTCCAGTCCAAAAAGAGCCTTATTCAAATCTGAAGCAAGGTGCAAAAATATCTCAGTGTCTGCAACTTACTAATGTCACACAGATGAAGATCTTTGCAAAAAAAACAGCAGCAAAAAGTCTATTTTAATAAATGGCATAGTTTACCCATAAATGAAAATTCACGTCACTCCAAACCTGTATGCGTTTCTCTCTTCTGCAGAACACATCAGAAGATATTTTGAAGAATGGGGGTAAGCAAACGGTTTCGGTTTCTCTAAATATCTTCTTTTATGTTCCGCAGTAGAAAGCAAAGTTGTACATATTTTGAACAACATGAGAGAGTTTTCTTTTCTGGCTGAACTATCCCTTTAATTCTAACCCAGTCCTGGAAGGTTAATGAAGGTTAACCTCAAACAAGCTAATCACGGTGTTCAGAATTATTAGCAAATTACAGGTGGGTTTACTATGGGTTTAATTGTGGTTGAAACTTAAGGGGTCTAAATTATGACTATTTTTGGCACCAAAGAAGAGTGGATCTCAGGGGAATAAGATACGATGGTGAAGAAGATAAGGAATGAGGCATTTCTCTTTAATTAAACAACTTATCATGCAAAGTGGGAGTGGATTTGAATATTATGAATAAGAGAAATGTCTGGAATGATGGAAAGATCAAAGCTCGGTGTGATTTCTTAAGGTTTTTGTAAATACCATAACACTTTATGTGTAGGTGACTGAAGCTTCAGAGATCAAGAACGAGGCAGAGACTATAAAGGAGGAAGTCACCCTTTTGCCCGGCTCCATCATGTACACTGACAGCAACACCCTGGCTCACCCTAACGTGAGACTGTTGATTCATTATTTGTACCCAGACGTGAGCTATATCTGACAAAATCTTCTAAAAACTTGTTTTGGGAA
>JADLZN010000542.1:87500-160907 GCA_018155175.1 Sinocyclocheilus anophthalmus
GATTATTTTGCTTACCTCTGTGTGGTAATTATATAATATATATATATATATATATACTATATATATTATATATATGCTGGTTTAATTTTTAACAACAAAACTTAGATTCCGGACTTAACTAGAACAAGACACCATGCAATTTAAAACAATAAATCTACAAAAAATGGAGAAGAGATCACGAAGCAAGGGCACAGAAGCCTTCCTCTCCCCTTTCCCTTTCCTTCTCCACCAGCTTCAGGTCACTCCAAGTCCACTCAGAATGGCAAACGTACACTGAGACTGCTTATTTACCACATATAGTGTGTCTTGTTTTTCACTTTCATATTTAGTATTGTTTCAAACATCTCAGTGCAATTGGTAAAATGGTCTCAGCTTCACAGCTGTTATGTATAGTATGATAAAAGTTCAAAATTGTCTCCCTCAGGGTCTCTGGAAAGAACAACTTTCTTCCTCCACTTAAGGTTTGACCCCTTGGGTCACGGGATACTGTCCAACCAAAATTTTACCAAATGTTTTACAACTTAGATTTGAAGATTTCGTTGTTCTGGTCTGGTTATTTAAGGGAAACTGGCAAAATAGTCATTGGGAATCTGTAAGCAGAAAAGCCAGCACACTGTTGTGTGAGTCTCTGGTTTTCTGCATTCAGAACTCTCACATGCTGCTGTGGGTCTCTCTGCTGTCAGGTGTGCATCTTTCACTCCCAGATTTATCTTTGAGCAATTGCTGTTATGTATTTATCATTTCTGAATTGGCTTCTCGTTGTTTAGTTATATACACTGAACAAAATTATAAACGCAACACATTTGTTTTTGCCCCCATTTTTCATGAGCTGAACTCAAAGATCTAAGACTTTTTCTATGTACACAAAAGGCCTATTTCTCTCAAATATTGTTCACAAATCTGTCTAAATCTGTGTTAGTGAGCACTTCTCCTTTGCCAAGATAATCCATCCACCTCACAGGTGTGGCATATCAAGATGCTGATTAGACAGCATGATTATTGCACAGGTGTGCAACAATAAAAGGCCACTCTAAAATGTGCCGTTTTACTTTTTGGGGGTCCGGGGGGGGTCCGAAAACCAGTCCGTATCTGGTGTGACCACCATTTGCCTCAAGCAGTGCAACACATCTCCTTCACATACAGTTGATCAGGTTGTTGATTGTGGCCAGTGCAATGTTGGTCCACTCCTCTTCAATGTCTCTGCAAAGTTGATGGATATTGGCAGGAACTGGAACACGCTGTCGTATACGCCGATCCAGAGCATCCCAAACATGCTCAATGGGTGACATGTCCGGTGAGTATGCTGGCCATGCAAGAACTGGGATGTTTTCAGCTTCCAGGAATTGTGTACAGATCCTTGCAACATGGGGCCGTGCATTATCATACTGCAAAATGAGGTGATGGTCGTGGATGAATGAAACATCAATGGGCCTCAGGATCTCGTCACGGAACCTCTGTGCATTCAAAATGACATCAATAAAATGCACCTGTGTTCATTGTCAATAACATACGCCTGCCCATACCATAACCCCACCGCCACCATGGGCCACTCAATCCACAACGTTGACATCAGCAAACTGCTCACCCACACGACGCCATACACGCTGTCTGCCATCTGCCCTGTACAGTGAAAACCGGGATTCATCCGTGAAGAGAACGCCTCTCCAAAGTGCCAGATGCCATCGAATGTGAGCATTTGCTTACTCAAGTCGGTTACGACGACGAACTTCAGTCAGGTCGAGACCCCGATGAGGACGACGAGCATGCAGATGAGATTCCCTGAGACGGTTTCTGACAGTTTATGCAGAAAATCTTTGGTTATGCAAACCGACTGTTGCAGCAGCTGTCCGGGTGGCTGGTCACAGACGATCTTGGAGGTGAAGATGCTGGATGTGGAGGTCCTGGGCTGGTGTGGTTACACGTGGTCTGCGGTTGTGAGGCCGGTTGGATGTACTGCCAAATTCTCTGAAACGCCTTTGGAGATGGCTTATGGTAGAGAAATTAACATTCAATTCACGGGCAACAGCTCTGGTGGACATTCCTGCAGTCAGCATGCCAATTGCACGTTACCTCAAAACTTGCGACATCTGTGGCAATGTGCTGTGCGATAAAACTGCACATTTTAGAGTTGCCTTTTATTTTGGCTAGCCTAAGGCACACCTGTGCAATAATCATGCTGTCTAATCAGCATCTTGATATGCCACACCTGTGAGGTGGATGGATTATCTCGGCAAAGGAGAAGTGCTCACTAACACAGATTTAGACAGATTTGTGAACAATATTTGAGAGAAATAGGTATTTTGTGTACATAGAAAAAGTCTTAGATCTATTTACCGGTATGGTTTATGGAGTGTAGATTGATGTGGAAAAAAAGTAATTTAAAGCAGTTTAACATAAGGCAGCAACAACAAAATGTGGGGGGAAAATGAAGGGGTATGAATACTTTCGCAAGGCACTGTACATGGAAGATGCTGAAAGGCAAAATAATTGCATGCCATTCATTTAAGACTAATAGGAAGCTATATGCTTATGATTCTAAAGAAATCCCTCCCATAAAAGGAGCCTTCATGTGTGCTATAAAAGTGGAAAATGGTGCACCCAGGCCAAATTTACGCATATTAGAGGAAAAGGAGAGCCACTATTGGGAAAGATACAGCCATCCAAGAGAAAGATACAGCCACACCATCGGTAAAACCATTGGTAGTTGCATCAAAGCCCAACAATGACATTAGGTTGGATTAGCATGGATATGAGGCAAATAAATCCATAATTCAGGGCCAATACCCAATTCCAACTTTAGACAAGCTCCTTCAAGGTATAAATGGATCTGTGTTTAATAAGCTTGATTTGAAGTGGGGTTACCATCAACTGGAGCTTGCATCACAATCCAGAGGCATCACAACATGTGCATAACAGTAGGCTACAGATCAAGACTGATTTTCAGAGTGTCATCAGCCAGCAAAATATATCAACATGAAGTTGCATCAGCGAAAATATATCAAAATACATCAACATGAAGTCACATCAGTACACACAGGTACTTCAGGGGAATGCTGCCCGACAGCTGAAGGGGTCTATGCAGTGGTTAATGCCAGAGAATGCATCAGAAGTGCAAAGTTTTCTAGAACTGCTAGGGATATATACAGCTAGTTCATATATGGGTAAAAATTTGACATAACACCACTTAAGACCATTTATGGCCTGCAAGTTAAGTGTGATTGGACAATTAGTCTTAAGAGCTACACTCATTGTGTTACCACAGTCACTCCATGCTAGCACTCATGAGCTCATTTGGTCATGGTAGGTACCAAACAAAATCTTTGAATTAAAGTGCTGGCTTGCCATGGACAATGATGCAGAGAGGCATGTCAGATCGTGCCATGGATGCCAATTAGTGATGAGACCTGATAGGCCAGAGCCACTGAGAATAACATGTCTGCCCAAAGGCCCTTGGCAGGATCTAGACACTGATATACCAGCAACTGGAGAGTCTATACTAGTGGTAGTTGGTTATTACAGCCGCTATTATGAATATGCAATACTCAAATTCACTGCAGCTGATAAAATCATTGATGGCTTGATCGTCAGATCTGATTGTGGCCCACAGTTTATGTCTGCTCAGTTCCAACAGTTCTGTGAGACAAATGGCTTCCAGTATGTGAAAACAACCCCAAAATGGGCACAGGCAAATGGCGAGGTGGAGAGGCAGAATGGGTCCATATTGAAACACATACGAATAGCTCAGGCAGAAGGACTAGAGTGGAAGCAGGAGCTCCACATTTTCAAGAGGAAAATTAAGGGAAGCTGTCAGATTGTATCATGCCATGTATGACCAGATCATGATGCTGAGTATAAAAGGTAGAGCAAAGCTTTACACTAATGACTCCCGCTGAGCAAGAGCTTCAGAGCTAGAGATGGGACACCAGGTTCTGGTGAGACAAGTAAAAACAGACAAACTGAAAACTCCATTCAACCAAATTCCATATTGTGGAAGGGGAAATTTTGTGACCATCAAAGACCCAAGTGGAGCACAATATGACCAATATGATATGAGAAATATGAGAAATATTGGTCTCAGGACAACTAGGACTTGGCAAATTCAGAATGTGCTGTTCATGATAGCACCAAAAGCATGTTTAGTGTGAGGTGTGGGAAGAGTAAAGAAACAAATAGAGTTCAGTTGTCTCGTGTTTGATTTGTTTCAGTGTCTTTAGCTAGTTTTAAGACAAAACAGTGATGTAATGATTAATTTCTCCATATCTGTTCTCATTAAAAATGAACTCATTTACATACTGGATTTCCTTAGGGTGAGTACATTTTCAGCAAACTTTCACTTTTGAAATTGGGAGAACTATTCCTTTAACAACTCTGTCCATCAATCACACGAGTGACACGGCTGTGAAGACAAGATGTCAAGTAAGGCTATCCAAGGTTGTTCTGTGCCTGCATGTAGGCACCTCCAAAAACTGTGCAAACCCTTTCAAGATATTAAACTATTATAATACAAAAAAGAGCTGAAGTTTATTTTTAACGAAGTGCCTGAGTGAATGTTTTCGCTTGATCATCTCTGTACTACATTACTCTCAACATGCTGCAAAAATAAGTTTGCTGGGGGGTTCAGGGGCATGTCCCCCTGGAAGATTTGGATTTCACTGATCTACATAAGTGCACTTTAAGATGTTTGAGGGACAGAAGCATAAATTATTTGTCTATCAAATAACAGATTCAAATGAGAATCAGGTTAAATGTTGCATTGATCCACACAACAAACTGGAAATATGTAAAAGGATAGTTTATTGTTGACAATACACAATCACATATTCCAAACAGGAATAGCCTCAAATAAGAAATTCATAAGTAAGTAAAATTATATATAATTTCTTTATTTCATCTGTCATTTGTGTTTGAGTTTTCATCATTTTGGATTTAAATTATAGAAATGTGTCACATACAGTGCACCAGCAAAGGAAACAATTGCATTGCATTAAATGAGCAATTTGTATGAGCATCAAAGATCAAATAGTTTCAGCAATTTTTTTCTTTACTCAATGTTTTTAAACTAATTTACGCTACAATTGCTCACTTCCACGAACAGTCACTTGTCGTCACTCACTGGCTTAACAATGCAAGTTGCACTAAAGTCACTGAAAAGTCCGTCTGTATGGAATGTGCAAACACAGAAAGCAGAGTGATACAAATGCTGAAAAGTCACAGTGCTGATACTGGTGGAATGTATATCTAAATTCAGCTACTTTCATCTTGTCTCACAATTGATTGTCACCTGAAGCATCGCTCTGGAATTCACGCACAGCAGCTTCTGTGAACAGTTAAGCCCGCCTACTTTGGTTTGATCTCAAACGTTAGACCGTTAGACCGCTGGAGCAGCTCATGAGTAAGTCTGTTATTTTGGTGTTGTGCAATATCCCTGCAGTACCAAAGCAGAGTTAATATTAGGCAGTTGTTTCACAACTTTTATTATATATGCCTCAGAAAAAAAATACAGAGGTCCGGACCTTGGGGATCTCAGTGGTGGGTACGGCCAAGATTATAGCAGTCTGTCAAGTAATAATAATAGTTCTGTCAGGACCACTATCGTCAAAATGATAGATACTTAGCATAAAGTTTGGTTTGGCGGTATGGTTCTGTTCTGGGCAAAAACCTCCCTGCCTATCCATGCAGCCTGTCATGAATGAGCAGGGAGAGCAGCAATAATAACCCCCCTAGGGTTAACAGAACAGAACAAGGCAGATATCATTAATGTACTCAATGATATTTAAGTGTAACACTTTATTCAAGATAAAGGAGTCTGATTAGCAAGGAATATCAGAAAGCCAAGTCCTGACTGTGGCGAAAGGTGGAGCTGGGGATGGAGGAGGGCAATTTGCTCCGGAGCAAGCTGAAAAGCTGCTGAATAATACTGAATACAGCTTATATAGGAATGCCGCGATAGGTGTCGTATTCCTATGATGCAAGCTTGACTCACGTGACCTGCCAGAACTAACAGTAACGCTTAATTTTTAGAACCGTATACAATTATATGTAATTATCACGCTAGAACAGGCTGTTGCAACCAGACGGTGGTTGTATTTGTTAACGTCCCTCTAAGCGACAAGCTCTGAACCTTTCTCCATCTGTTCCAGCTGAGGAAAAAACAACAGACCTGTGAGACTACAGCTCCCAATGATGTTTGTCCGTTCCCTGCTCAACAGTTGTAACATTCACCAAGGTTTCCAGAGTAAGCGGGAATGCAATGTGCCTTTAGGCCTTCCTATCTATGGTTTGGACAGACATAGATTTGTGCAAATTGTAGGGTAAATGTATGTAATCTGCTATAGATTAGATGTCACCGCAACATTGCTGTGAAGACGAAAACAAATACTGTAAAGTTAGCTATTATAAACATTTGATCACTTATGAACAAATCATTTTTAGTCAATGATCGTATCTCCACAAGCCGTTTAGATTTTATGTTTTTAAATGAAGCTTGACTAGATGACAGCTGCAGTGCAACAATTTTAAATGAAACATCTGAAACTGTTATAAAGGGTGTAGCTCTGTTTAATCACTTCTGCATTGTCTTTGAAATGTCATTCTTCCCTATCACTGAAACTAGATGTCACATGATGCTGTCTTTGACAAGTTTAACTTTAAAATTAATGCAGCAATTAATAAAATCACACCTATAAAAAACAGGAAAATTACTGGCAAGCATAAAGCACCATGGAGAAACACAACAGCAGCGCCATGCATGAAAAGAAAATACAAAAAAGCAGAACTTACGTGACGGAAAACAAAGCTAGAAATCCATTATAACATCTACAAAGAATCTCTTAACACTTACAATAAGGGACTTCACACTGCTAGACAGACCTTCTTTTCAAATGTTATAAACAAGAACATCAGTAACACACGTACACAGCTCGCTGTTGTTGACAGGTTAATTAACCCTCCAAACTTGCTATCCAGTGAACTGTTTTCTACTCAGAAATGCAAAGAGTATGCATGATTTTTCAGTGATAAAATGCACAGCATTAGAATGGCGATCAATAGGTCCTCTTTTAGCTCTGAAATAAGTCAGCCTCCACTACAGCAGCATAGGAGGATAGTTACTATGAATAACTTTGAGACAACTGACTGCAAAACTTTGTATGAAACACCTTAAAACGTCCTGTTGTCTGGACACTCCCCACTCTTTTTTTTTTTTTTTTTTTTTTTTAAATGGTTTAGTTTTGTCATCCTGGACTGTGATCTTAACATCAGAAGCCTCATCAAAGCAATTACTAAATCAGTCTATTGCCATCTACAAAACATAGCACGAATCAGATCTTTTTGTGTCCAATAAAGAAGCTTATTCATGCATTCATTACCAGCAGGATAGATTATGGCAACTAATACAAAACTCTATTAGCAGCTAATATAAAACTCTGCTAAAAACTAGTGCATGCTGTTCACTTCCTAATATACATAAATACATTGGTTATCAGACAAAATACACATCTAGTATAACCAAATTACACTTATTTTCATATAATATCTCTACCCGACTTTATCAGACAGTTTTAGAATGACTATATTATTTTTTTATTAATTAATTAATAATGATGTTTATATAAATGCACTTGGATACTGTATATATGTATATGTCATACCTCAAACTTCTCTAATAAGCTCTACTGAAGTTTGGTTTGTGTGTGTCATGACGTTGCACGGTGTTCCCAAAGAACACATTATGTCAAGTGAAGTGAACATGCTTAGGGAATAGTGAGCAATGAACACTCTTTAGAGACTTAATCTGACCGCAGCTCAGTTCATGGAGCGCTCTTCTAATGAGCCGGTGATCTGAATCAGGTGTGTTACAGAGAGACATACAAAATAGTGGGTTTGCACCATTTTTCATGGGTTGCAAAAAAAATTTAATAAAATCTTTATTAGGTGACTAAATTATATTTGACACAAATCACCAGTTTCCTTTTGGTTCAGAAACTATTATTTTGAAGTTTATTCCCTTCTTTTGTTTCCAGCTTTGCTCCTGTTTTTACTAGTTTCCATGGTTTTTTATTCTCCTGCTGTTTCTTGTTTACTTCCTTGTTTGGTCTTGTATTTATACCCCTCGGTTTGGTTCATTAGTTTGTTGGTTATTGTCTTTGTTTGAACAAAGCTGTTGTGTTTCTGTTTCCTGTTAGATTGCTGTTTTCCACTTGGATTATAGTCTTGTTTATTTAAAGACGTTTCTCAGCAGTCGCTTCACTATTGTGAAAGATCCATCCACAAACAGTTATGAATATGAAATAAGTTATTGATTAATCTTCATGCTTAAATAATACTGAAATAAAAACTTCATGTTCATGCTAAGAATAATTTGACTATCTTAAAGTCAGATAATTCTCTTATTTCATATTCTAACTTGTCGTCATTTTGATAAATGTTTTTATTTGTCACACTTCTGACATGACTAGATCAGAAATTTGAATATGAATATTTAAGGTCAAAGAGCCCAAACAAATGGGGTCACCAATCACTATTATGGTGACTTCAAAACAATTACAGTGAGCACATAATTTCTCTCAGTGGCACAGTTAAAGACAACATTATAACATGAATTCACAGTAAAACAAGAGCAGTAAATTACTGTGAATGAAAGCAGTAAATTACATTCTGCTTTCATACACAGTCCTTTGTAAGAAAATGACCAGCATGCATCGATTTCATAGTAAATTCCTGACTACAGTAATTTATTGTAAAATAATACTCTTTGTTTACAGTGTAGCTCACGTGTGTGCATTACCCAGATGACTTCCTGTGCAGCTTCTATCATGAGGAGACAAAAGGCAGTGGGCGAGGAGGGGATCAACCCCCGAGCTCCCAGATCCATAGGGCTGAGACTGTAATGTCCGGGCACAGAGCCAAGACCTGACACCTGGGGCACGTTCAAGCTCAAACCGGTGTGCACCGGTTTGCTACGGTTTCCGGTTTGAACGACATGTTTCCTGGAAACGGTGTACAACGGGGTTTGAGATGCGTTTTCTCTTGTTTGGTGGGTGTGTCAAACATGTCAGCCCAATCAGCAGCAACATGTATGTAACCCACGCGTTATTAAAGAGACAGCTCGCACAATGTAATTAAAATCAAAATAAATTTACAAGAGCAAGTATATTTTTTGCACATGTTTATTTACATTAAAGGCACAATAACTGAAATAATAAGAGCACAAGCATAGATCTGGAACTTCTTTAAGTCTGACTAAATATCATTTAGTAATTGAAATGTCTTCTGGTCCATATCCTTTCCAAAGGAAGGTGTGCTATAGACACTGATTAATGTAACATAAAAAATACTATACATATTTATATATTTTGCTATTGTATTGTGGAGTGACACTTTCATAAACTTTTCTATACTCCTCTGATTATATAATGGTAAATATTACAATATCATAGCACAACAACAGTGATCAGCAATAATGATAAGCCTATACTCACAATAAAAATAATAAGGTCATATAGATCAAAACACAGTCTCGGAGGTAAGAAGTGGATTATACTTCACCTGAAATGTTTGTCTTCATCCTGAAATGCGAGACAAATGTTAGATCACAATAATTAGTAACCAGTTTCCACAAATCCCTTCATTTGAATGGGATGTTCTCTTTTATTCTGGACAGCAAGGACAGTGACTGTACCATCGAGTGTATTTTACATTATTAAACACATATTTATACCGATTTCACGAAAATTCTTCAAAAAGAACACAAAGAATGGCCTTCTCAGCTGCCATAGTTGCAACTCTTGCGTCATCAGAACAGGGTGTTCAACGCACCAACGTTTCCGTTTAAAAAATGTTTTGTACTGTTTTTGTCAGGGCTGAACGCAGCCCTGGTCTTGCACAGCTTGATGGACACTCTGGCTCCACCCACTTCCTTGACCGTTCCTCCTCCGCTGGTCCAGTCCGGCTCCCTGGCTCCACCTCCTCCAGTCCTCCAGCTTCACCGGCACGACCAGCACAGTGGTCTTCTGTGTTTTTACTTTCATAACTATTATTATTTATGGAGTAACTATTTAATAATTCAGTATATTAAACGGCTTCATCACAATGTATCATTCAGTGCGTAATGTTTATGATACATTAATGTATGATATATATATATACAGTATATATAAATTCATTGTATAGTTTTATATAGGATGTAGTTATAATCGTGTATTTTAGGTTAGAAGTTGACTGGGGTTCTGTTCATTTATTATGATATATTAGATTGTTATTATTATTAATATTATAATCATTAAATTCTATGTAAATATAGCTAGGGTCAACACCAGGTCACACACACACACCATACAAGATAACGACTTGTTAACATCCATATTCGTGATCTGTTTTCAAACATGTCATTGGAATAAGAAATGCAAAAATAATCAAACGTTTCCAGCTGGAGTATGTTAAATGGGTCATATGATGCTATTTAAATTTTTTCCTTTCTCTTTGGAGTGTTATAAGTTCTTAGTGCATAAAGAAGATCTGTAAGTTACAAAGACTAAAGTATCAAATCCAACGAGCTATTCTTTATAAAAAGTTAAGAGTCAGCCACACCTACTTAAAACGGCTCAATCTAAGACGCCCCCACATGTCTACGTCACAATGGGGGAAGATTCGACCATAATGCCGCCCAAATGTTTACGCAAAGAAAGAAAAGGCGTAACTTTTATTCTCGCTGTGTTTTGTGTTTCCGTCGCAATGTCGTAAAGACGCTGTGTGTTTCGTTGTAAAAAAGCGAAAATACTTTGTTTGGTCTTCCAAAAGAGGACGATATCCGCTTCGTCATGTCTAGAGCTGATCCGTGCTGGTCACTGAGGAAATACATCATCTTCGCACTGTCAATCGCCCGGATCGGCTTTCACTTGGGACGAAGCAGAGTCCAGCAGGAGTCGGTCACATGTCCTTACGGGACGCTCCCTTCGTCGAATCGCCTGGCCGCCCGTTTTCCTGGTTTCCTTTGCTTAAGTAAAGAAGACAAAGACACTTTGCTCCTTGCTCCTGTTAACAAACGTTGGTTTCACGAGACTCCACCGGCGCAGGCGCACAGCGGCTGACTCTAGTCATCACCCGAGCTGATTCGTGTACAACAGTGAGCGCAAGCTACATTAAAGTGATTATTACGTTTTGAATATGGATATTTTTCTTACAGAAACGCATTGATTTGCTACAGGAGGCCTTTGTTCACCCCCCGGAGCCGTGTGAGACACTTTTTATTGATGGGCGCTTTTTATTTAACTTCTTTTGAACTGAAGCATGCAACACCAGCTGAGTGCCATTAAACATCCTGAAAGACCAAAGACAATTTTTAATATAACTCCGACTAGATTCGTCTGAAAGAAGAAAGTCATGTACACCTAGGATGACTTGAGGGTGGTAATTTATGGGCTAATTTTCATTTTTGGGTGAACTAACCCTTTAAGGTGTCTAGCAAGGGTAATTGGCTATGTCATAGCAACTGATAATCCACACTGAAGAAGAAAACATTTAGCCTATTTATGGCATAATACACAGCCTGTACTGTACTGTCACTGTGTTAGGCTGCGTTTACCAACACATGTAAATGCCAGGAATATTAAACATATTTTAAAGAAAGTTGGCCCATTTCTGTAACATTTAGTTTTATTTAGTTGTATTAAGAACTGTAGAAACAGCGCACAGACCGGGTAAACCGATGGTCCAGCAGTTCTTCAGAGAGCAGCGCGCATGAAGCCAGTGGCTGTTTCACAGCGGAGCGCGTCGCCACCGCGTCTGCTCATGTGTTCAGTTTATCGGGGCTCTGTGTTTTGAAGGAGACAGCGGAGGTTCACTTCTCTCTGAGAGAACCGGTTCTTTGGGAACGCCCGTTGATGCCGCAGCAGACTGAACTTTCAGTTTCGATATCAGGCTACCACACTGACTTCAAGATGTGTTGTGCCACATAGTTTCAGTGCGCACTAAGCAGTGGCATTCGAGATCGTTTACGTGCCTCTCTTTTTAACTCTGGCTCGGAAATTGGTTTCACATGTTGGTTTTCTTCAGATAAGCGATGAAGTCTGTGCTGTGCGCTTTTATGACGGCCGTGATCGCGCTGCACCGGGCCGAGAGTCTCAAGAGGACTTATTATATTGCCATAAGAGAGGAAAACTGGAATTACGCACCCAGCGGCCGAAATCTTATCCATAACCGGAGCATCGAGCGAGATGAGTAAGTTCCTTTACAAACAGGAACAATGAGGCATGTCTATTTAGGCTACCAGTAACAGTAAATGTACCTAACAGCTAGGCGACATTTTCATTGTAATAGGCTATACAACTAATAATCAACATGTAGTATTTTATTTTAGTGTGTGTGTGTGTGTGTGTGTGTGTGTGTGTGTGAGTGAGTGAGTGAGTGAGTGAGTGTGTACTGGTTTATATATGCTGGTTGGGACTTACACCTGATTACACACAGACTCATGGGGACTCGTGTCACGGTGGGGACCTAAATTGTGTTCCCCACGGGTAAACGAGCTAATAATCACACAGAATTAAGGTTTTTGAAAATCTAAAAATGCACAAAGTCTCATGTGAGGGGTAGGTTTAGGGGTAGGGTTGGTGTAGGGCAATAGAATATACGGTCTGTACAGTATAAAAACCATTACGCCTATGGAGAGTACCCACAAGGATAGCTGACCAGACTGTGTGTGTGTGTGTGTGTGTGTGTGTGTGTGGATAAAGCTTCTTGTAAGTGCATGGTGCTGTAGGCTGTTAACACTATTATTATTGACATGGACTCTGAGCTGTACACCGTAATAATAAGAGTAAATCTGATTGTATGATGGACATTACCATTAGTATACCATTATTAATGAATTACCATTATTTACTTATTTATTTCTCTGTCTAAATTCCCCTTTAACAGACAAGCGTCGACTTTTCTGTTGAATGGCCCTACCCGGATAGGGAGTGTTTATAAAAAGGCTTTATACAGGCAGTACACAGATGAGTCTTACTCCACTGAGATACCTAAACCTGCCTGGCTCGGCTTCCTCGGACCCATTTTACGGGCTGAGGTCGGAGATGTCATAGAGGTGCACATGAAGAACTTTGCCAGCAGGTCTTATTCGCTCCACCCTCACGGAGTTTTCTATGAGAAGAATTCAGAAGGTTGGATATACATTATCTCTCTATCAGTTCCTTTACTTTTTTCCCCCCTCCATCCCTGTCCTTCTGTTCATTTTGCTGTCTTTTTATGTTTATCTTTGGATCACAACAGCAATTCAGCATTTCTTGACACACATCCCGTTAATCAATAACAGCAATAAACTATTAGCTTGCCGCAAAGTGTCAAAAAACAACTTTTTTCAGAGCAGTTCAAAGGGCAATCCACCAATTAGACAGACAACATGAACCTTCAGAAAATAGCTACTTGAAGCAACCACTTTCGTAGCTCAAATTATTAATCTGTAATTATAAAATCTGCATATATATCAATTTAAAAAAAAAAAGTTGTATGTTTGCATGTCTGTCTCTCATGAACGTCACATGCATATGTACACTGGAAAAAAAAAAAGTAAAATTTACTTAATTTTCCTTTTGCAAGTTTTTGCACAAAGTTTGTCAAATTTAAGTATGGAATTAAGTAGAATCTACTTAACTAAGTTATGTAAAATTAGCAAAGGATATACGTAAATTCAACGTGGCTTGTTAAGAGTTGATGAGTAATTTCTACTTAATAATTATTTGAAGTTTACTCTGCGATACTCAAGTACATTTCACTCAGTCACAGTTTGTAAACTTTACTCAGACAATGTGGCATTGAAAAAAAAAACATTGCTATTAAAGTATGTTTTTGTTTGTTTTTGGTGCACTCTAACTCTAAGCGGTAGATGGTTGGTCTGTCCTTTTTTAAGATAATATTTCATCGGATAGTTATTAAAGGGGTCATATGATGTTGCTAAAAATAACATTATTTTGTTATTTGGTGTAATGAAAGTGTTTATGCGGTTTAAGGTTTAAAAAACATTATTTTCCACAATGTACATTATTGTTTCTCCTCTATGACCCGCCTTTTACAAAGCTCATCGGTCTGAAAACGAGGTGTGCTTTGATTGGCCAGCTATCCCGTGCGTTGTGATTGGCTGAATACCTCAAGCTGTGACGGAAATGTTACGCCCCTCACATACTGTTGATGCCGTTTCCGGCCGGAGCGACGAGACAAAAACATGAAAACCCATTATAAACGAGGCATTTGTTGCATCCAGTGGGGGCATAATTACTGATTATAATGACTTACACTGTCTTTTTATTATGCGCCGCGTAAACATAACTATGTCTGCATTTGTGATCGGAGAATGACAAACAACAAGTGCTACTCTACACTGCCCAAAAAACTCGCTTTAATATATAAAATATAAAAACTCTTCAAATATAAAAAAACGTACTTACAGTCCGTGAGTCAGAACAGCCGGAATTGTAGTCTACTCTCCAGGATCAGGAAACTGTAAACTAATAGACGTGATGAACAGAAGAACTCATCCACAATCCACATTGACCTCCACAAATATCCAGCGCCCCCTGCCATCAGCTCCCGCGTCTCACACACACGAGCGCGACTTTAGCACTAGATTTAGCAACTTTCAGACCCTTTTAGCGGCTTTTTTCCATAGAATATTCATACTGACAAACCTAGAGACTTTTTTGTATAAAGCTTAGCTATGGTTCAGTTGGAGGATTTCTCCAGTGCTGTCCAGCGAACGCGAGGTCGGACTTCCCGGAGAAGTGTCGCCTCTCTCGGCGTCTGTTCTGTGCAGTGAGCGGCAGAGAAGCACCGCAGCCGACTCCTCAATAAATGAGTACAAAACAGCGTCTCCTAGCACCTGTCGCTCACTGATTGTTAGGAATTATAAATATGAGCATAGTTCGTCTGTTAATATCACATGCACTTTTTTGTTTGTTGTTGTTTTTAGTTTGTTACTCAGACGCAGGCAGTGCGCTGCACGAGACAAAAAAGTAATCTAGCCAAAACAACACATAGCCGCTCTTTAGTGTAGATGAATGTTGATTTTATCAGACGATGCCGCGATTATAAAAGAGTGACTCCTGTTAACATGTATTAAAGGGGTCGTGTTTAGTCACTATTTAGTGTGCTATTTTTTTTTTGACAATATTCACTCATCATGACAGTAAAATAGGGCATTCTAAGTCAATATACTGCAGTATTTCCTCTCAATCAGTAGAAAATATGGTTAACACCCGGTCATGCATGAAAAAAAAAATACGTCATGTACCGTGAAACCGGTATAATTTTGAAAAATACCGTGATATAAATTTTTGGTCATACCGCCCAGCACTAGTTGAAGTGTTCTGGAACAGTGTTGTAAATACAACTTAAACTGATTTCTAGTCGTGTCCTTTTTTTGAAGACCAAACAAAGTAGTTTCGCTTTCACACCGAAACACAGCGTCACACACGGCCGGCTAGAGTGAGCAGAGGCGGCGGGCTCGACGAAGGAGCGTCTGGAGGGCTTGCGGCAACTACATGTGACGAGCCCGGGCTGGACTCCGCATTGTCCACGGTGAAAGCCGTTTCACAACGAATCACAGCGCATTCACATCATGGCGGCAGCAACAATACTACAGCCAGAATAAAAGTTACGCCTTCTTTCTTTGCGTGAACATTTGGGCGGCGTTATGCAAATCTTCCCACATAGTGAGGGAGATATGTGGGGGCGTGTTAGAACAAGCCATTTTAGGAAGGCGTGGCTGACTCTTAACTTTTATAAAGAATATCTCTTTGGACTTGAGTCTTTGCAACTTTACAGATCTTCTTTAGAGAAGAGCTTGGTAACGCTCAAAGAGAAGTAAAAAAATGAAATCGCATAATATGAACCCTTTATCAAATGAACACAGAGACCTCAAGACTTTGTACACAATACACAAAGACGGTAACAATCAGTGGATTGTGTTTGAGTATGAATGGGTCTTTTTGAGTAGAAAATGAACTCCAGATGTCACAAAACAGCAAGTTACTAAACCTAACAACAAAAGCAACCACAAACAGTGTAAATAGAAAAAGAAAACAGTGAAAAATGTAACCTTATTAAATATTCGTGCACCAGTGCATGATGGAAACAACAGGATATTTACTTAAAGAATCCTTATAAACATAACAAACCATTCCAAGTAAAATATACTTACAAGTTAAAACTTTAATTTCTACACACTTAAATTGAATACTAATATAGAATTTAGTCTCTTTATTTAATTCTCGTCTGAACTAAATGATTAAATGTTGAAATTACATTTGTTTTTCCGTAGTATTTACTTCACCACAAAATCATTTGTATCAGTGTACAGTACGATTGGATACACACACAAAATAAGATTTTTGTCTAAATTGGAATTTTATCCATTTCAATTGCATGCAAATTTTCCATCCATTTGGATTACATAGTTTTATCAGAAATTAATAAACAATGTGATTCATATTCAGTCATACGTAAATGAAACAGGTTCGATTTATGCAATAGTTCACAGCAAAGTCACCAGTGTTAAATAAACACTGCTCAGTGTTCATGTGTATCACCATGTACAATTGAAGCAGTGTTTGGGTTAATGAGATAATTATGTGACGATTGAGGATTAGTGATGAACAGCTGCTGCTAACAAACAGAAAGAAAAACAACGAGAACAGAAAAAAGAGAATCAGAATAGGCTTTTTTTGCCAAGTGTATTGACAAGTGACAAGACACAAGAACTACATTTGACTCACAGCCACAGCCTTAGATGAAATCAACTGAAATAAAAGAAGACATAAACTCTCTCAAGATCTCAGCAGAGGACGCATTACTAAACAGGGGTGTGTTTCCCAAAAGCAACTGTGGTCGCAAGTTCCATCGTTACCAATAGAGTTCAATAGAACAATGCTTAGCAAACTATGCTTTTGGGAAACGCTCCCCCAGATTTACTTTATTTCTGTCAGATGTCTACAGAAGTTCTTATTGAGAATTACAGAGGTTTAGATGTTGATGATTTATTGAAAATGTTTCGTTTTAAATCACCATCAAGGAGATCAGTGTTTGCTTTTTATTGGGCTCTTGACTTTTTGATATTAGCTTTTATGTGGCTGTTATAGCTGAATGTTTGTAAGACACATTTAATATAATGAAGAAATCCAAGACAAAAAAAATTAAATAAAATGCTTATGTTTGATAACGTAATCATAATTGTCTACTTGCCTAATATAGAGTTTAATTTCTGATTATATGGGTGATGCATTATTTTTGTGACATTTATTACAGTAGGATTGTAACTCTACAGCTTGCAATCCAGCAGTATTGTCCAGTATGAAGAGTTTACAAAGCACTTTGTGCACAAAAAGATTTCATATACGTAATTTTACAGACACACACAGACAGCAAGAATCAACAATGGTTGACAATCAACAAAACGCTTCATGCCGCAATGCATGCTGGGCACCTGTATAGTACAAGCAACCAATCAGCTGTGAGCAAAGTGACATATATCTGATGCAATAAAGCCACTCCCCCATGTCTCTCGCTTAAAATTAAAGCAGCTTACGGTGAATTAATTTTAGAGACAAAATTTAAAGACAAAATCATTTTAGAGACAAAGTTGCTGCTGTGTTCACATTGTATGACGGATCGGCGACAGGAAGTTACACAATGCTTGACTTTACAATAGGAAGAATCGCCGACAGCTGGCTGGTCCACAAACTACGTTTCACAACCAAACGCATGCGAGAAGTGATAGGGAAATAACACAAGATCAAGATACTTTTAATAACAATTTAATAACATTCCCAGTCTCGCATGAGAACTCTGAGAGACTGGAAATGTTATTAAAAGTATCCTCCATTTCTTGGGTCCAAATAGACCAAGACTTTCTCGGAACCAGACAGACATGCATATGATATGGTGTCTTTAACTCCTCCCTGAACTCCCCGCTGCCCTGTATCGTGCTCTCTCATTGGCTGTAGGTTATCGCCGATGTATTTTTCAGTCAGAACTCATTTCACACAGCAGGATTGTGAATCGCTGACAGCTCCAGATATTTAGCATGCCAAATATTTCATGGGCGTTGGCGATTCTCTCAAATCACGTCTTTGATAATTCACACTGCGTGATTGCCGCCGATTTCGGGCATTTGTCTATGATTTGGCCAAACCTGTCGGCGAGTGAAAATTGGGGCTAAAATTGTGCAGTGTGAACTTTCACTGTCATTTATATTAGATTTTTTGAGTTTTCAGATTGTTTTATGAGGTTAAGTTTAATTTTACAGTGTCTACTTCCTGCTTTACGGTGTCTACTTCCATCGCAGGCCAAGTTACTGAATAGGCATTATTGTGTAAACATGTGTTAGTCATGCTTGTGATACCAGTTCCACAACTATTTCCAAATGAGTGTAGCCTCCATAAAATCTGTTTGGACTTGAAAGAAAGGTTGTATATTCAATTTTATACTAAAAGAGCAAGGAAAATCCCGTTTTGATACATCGTGTTACTGTGTTTAAAGTCCTAGATTTGGTGCAATTTGTCATTTTGATATGACTCCTCTTTTGCTTTACTTGAATTCATTGCTCTGTATTTTAGGAGCATTGTATCCAGACGGCACCACTGGTCGTGATAAGAGAGATGATGCAGTGGCTCCAGGTGAGAGCTACACATACACCTGGCAGGTCAAACCAGAGTACGCTCCTACTGAAGCAGATGCCAGCTGTCTCACCTGGATTTACCATTCACATGGAGATGCACCAAAAGACATTGCATCAGGGCTTATAGGAGCTCTGCTCACCTGCAAGAAAGGTAAGGTCCACACACAAGCCCTAATAAACTGTTCACGTGTGGAATCCATTTCCAGTAGTTTACTATAGATTGTACAGTATCTCACAGTACCAACTACTTCTTAGCGTCAAGCACTAATTCCTCCTAATTTTGAATATTTTTTACCCTTTCTTTCTCTTTTTAGGCACTCTGGACACTAGTCAAAAGCGCTCTGATGTGGATGAAGATTTCATTTTGATGTTCAGTGTGGTGGATGAGAACTTGAGCTGGTACTTGGAGGAGAATATTAAAACGTTCTGCTCTGATAAAGACGCAACAAACAAACTTAAGAATAACACAGATGAGGAGTTTAGAGAGTCCAACCTCATGCATTGTAAGTCCCAGGATGTCTCAATCTTTCGCTTAGAAAAATTGGGTTGTTGCTTCTTGTGTTCTGATGAGGAATGTTCTTTTTTATCATAGAAACTAAAAAAGTTTTATTTAAATCAGTTTAACCTTTTATATAATGCACTGTAAAAAAAAAAATCCTAATTTTTCCTAATCCTAATTTTACATAATTATCTCTAATTTAACTTCTCAGCTGTTATTTTAAGTATTATAACATTAATTACAGACAAATTACAGTAATTCACAATTTTTTATGCAGAAAAAAATACTTTTTTTTTATATAGTATTTTTCTGTCTTCTTAAATTATATACAGATGTATGTAAAATTACAAAAATAATCTGTAATTAATACAACAACAAAATGTTACATGATAAATATGACTGGTAGCAACAGCTGCCACTCATAAAACCCATACAATTAAAGTAAAATCTCCTTATTTAAATAAGCTGAAAACACTGTTATTTTACAGGTATTTCTTTAATTATTATGATTAAAAACCTTCACTGTAATATAAAATTAAATAAATAAATACAATGTCACATGACTGTCAGCAGCAGAACATGAAACGTGAAACATGAACAGAGCTCCGCATCTTCACTCGTTACAAACTGCACTTGTCACTCAAAACCTCTTATTGAGAATTAACTGAGGTTTAGATGTTGATGTTTTATTGAAAATAATAAAGTTTGAAGGCATTTGCTTCAGTTGGGATCTTGACCCTTGACTTTTTAACATCAGTTTTTCTCTTGCTGCTGTAACTGTTTTAAAAGCGCATTTGTTATAGCAGAAGTTGTGAGAGACAATCTGATCAGATAAAGTTGGTTATATGATGATTCAATCATTGTGTCGTGGCCTGATTCATTGATCTCATCCAGCGTCTCATCTCTGAGTATATTAGCTGTTAGTTTTGCATTATTTGCATCAGTCTCGTGATGTTGTGATAGTCAGATATTCTTTTTTATTATTATACAGAAAGTGTTTTGGACTCTCACAAACATCAAAAATCAACGCATGAATCTCAACAAAGGAAACAATCAACGAAAAGCTTTTTTGTGGCTTGTTTTATGATCTTCAGAGTTGATCTGTTTATCTAAATATGTTGTAATCTAAAATATTATGTTGATTGTCACCATTGTTGAGGTTCATATACAGATTTTTGATGTCTGTGAGTCTACATGATATTTCTGCATAATGACTTAAAAACATCAAAGCGGTGCAAAAGTTTATGCAGTAGTATTCTAAGAACTAATGTGACTTTTAATAATGTAATCTGAGATTAAACTCTGGATGAAACCAGTGAATCAAGCCACTACACAACTTCATCTGATCAGGTTTGCTCTCACAGCTTTTACTATAACAGATGCGCTTTCAAAACACACAGTTACAGCAACCAGAGAAAAGCTAGTGTTAAAAAGTCAAGGGTCAAGAGCCCAAACACTGATCTCCACAACGGTGACTTCAAACTTTATTATTTTCAATAAAACATAAAACATCAACATCTAAACCTCAGTTAATTCTCAATAAGAGGTTTTGAGTGAAAGAAATAAAGTCAGGCTGGTTTGTAACGAGTGAAGATGCAGAGATCTAGAGGTCTGTTCATGTTTCATGTTCTGTTGGGATTTAAAGGGTTTTGTTGTCGGTGTTTTGTGGGTCAGAAACACTGGTGTGATGCTGCATGTTGCTTTATTTAAAGCCAGTAACTGTAGCTGCTGATGCAGTGATGGTTTCATTAGCTCATGCATGTGTGCTGTTGTTAACAAATGGTTTCACAACGATAATCCGGGAGATATCTATGAAGTAACAATGTTTTTCGCAAAACATTTAAGAAAAATTATGACACAAGTTATTATATTTTATCTTAGTTTTACAGTTTTTTTGGCAGCCACTTCTGCCAGACATTGACCGTTTAAAAAAAAAAAACAATATTTAACCATTATTTCCGTTAATAGTAAACGTTTGGCACCCTTTGCTGCCATGCATTTCACCACTTTTTTACATTTATTTTTTTACAGTGTGTGTTTTACTCACATATACTATACACTTCTATTCAAAGCAGCTAACATTACACTGTAGCAGTCAAACAGTTTAAAAAGTGATTAATATCATTTTTTAATCTTTAGTATTGAAATTGTTAAATTTCACTGGGTTTGGTACTGACTACTGACATTTTGGTGTCATGATGGCTCACCATACTACTGGGAATCATAACCATAGCTTTGGCAAATGCCATGCTCTATTGTTAGAGATACAGTAACGTCTGTAACCAAGGGCAATGTGATTTTTAGCAGATGACACATGACTGATTTTTTTGCATACTTTCATGGAAAGTACCTTGTTGTATCTGTTCCACTTTGGAACAAAGCCATTCAGAAAAGTTTAGTTTTCCTTCTGATATCCAAAGTTCTCTGCACTCTACAGCTGTTTGTGATCTTAATATCTAAGCCTGACATTTTATTGTTTAAATAAATAATAGACAATATTTTTCCTTGTATGTATTAATATGTTTAATTATAAAACTCGTGTCTTCTCATGTCCTTTATTTCTCAGTGTCTCTCGTTCAGTTTGTTCTCATCTTTTCCCATTAGCAATCAATGGCTATGTTTATGGGAATTTGCCTGCACTGAAAGTGTGTGTCGGACGTCCTGTGTCTTGGCATCTCTTCAGCATTGGTAACGAGGTGGACATTCATTCGGCTTATTTCCATGGGCACACCCTCGTGGATCGCATGCACCGCACAGATGTGCTTAGTCTGTTTCCTGCCACTTCTGTCACCGCAACAATGATCCCCAGAACAGAAGGGAAATGGTTGTTAAGCTGCCAAGTCAATGATCATGTACAAGGTAACTGTTCTGTTGTCTTTCTGTCATCTTGTGTGAAGACTAATATTTGCTTCTAGTTTTTTGGATGCATTGTTTTTGTCTCTAAGCACTGTTCGATCACTTTCAGTTTGGATTTTTTTTGTAGCGTTTTTTTTTTTTTTACTGGCACGTTTGATCTTTCCTGTTTGTTCCATGAGGTTGACACATTATTTTAGATATTTGAAGATAAATAGATTTAATTGTCTGATGACTGAACTAGTTATCACTGCTTATAATCTCTTTTATTTTCGTTTAACTCTTGAGCTTACCTTAGGGAAGCAAGTACATTCATGATTTCAAGATATCTTCTCTCTCTCTGTTCTCGTGAGCAGCAGGTATGCAGAGTTTCTATGAGGTCTCGGCCTGTGGGTCCTCAGCCTCTGCAACAGAGGCCCCTGGCAAAGAGAGACGTTTCTACATCGCTGCTGAGGAGATGGTTTGGGACTACGCCCCTTTAGGGATGAACTACATGACAAATAAACCACTTACTGAACCAGACAGGTAAAACTCAGATTTGGAGATGCTTTAATGCATGATTGAGGAACTCAAAACACACTAGAGTGGTGCTCAGACTTAAGCTTTGCTTGAATAAATTCTGATTGGATACACTTTTTCCACTATTCGTTAGTACACATGCAATGCTTGAAAACAGAAAGAAGCCGTAGAAAACACCTGTAAATATATAAAAAGAGTTTATTTATTTAGAATTGATGTAATTAATGTAATTATTACACATAATTGCTGCTTGCGGGTCTGGTATTATCTCTTATTTATACGTAATTTTACTTTTATTTTTTATTTATAATATGCATGTTAATGTTGTCATTGTATTAGAGTTTTTACATTAATGTCTTTCTTTTCCTGCAGCGACTCTGAACCATACTTCAGTCGTGATGGTGGTAAGCTGGGTGGAAAATATCTGAAGGCCAGATACATTTCATACACTGATGACACATTTACTACCAAAACACATATTGCGGGCTCAGATGTGCATCTTGGAATTCTGGGTAAAATCCTCACTTGTGTCTTACATGTTTTAGAACACCGATATGTGTTTGATAATATTTTAAAGTTGACTTGAGTTGAAATTGGCAACTGACCTGAATGGCTTAACTGCAACATTTAAACGATTTAAGAGGTCAAAAAAAAAAAGAATGCATATATGAATGGTTAACAATAAGACCAGTAACATACAATAAAGAAAAAATATGGTCAATTTTGACTTCCTGCCAACTTTAAAGTTTTTAAATAAGAAGTATGGGAATATGTCCTAGAGGTAATATCATGCTGTGACGTATGAGTGCTTTTCACTTTTATTCATGTAGTTTAAATGATTCTCTACACCCCTTCCCCACTCCCACTGTAGGTCCGGTCATTAAAGCAGAGACTGGTGATGTTATCATTGTGACATTCTTTAACAATGCCACACAGGACTACAGCCTTCAGCCACACGGTCTGCATTATGAGAAGGCCTACGAAGGAGCAAAGTATCAGGATGGTCAGTCATTTACAGCTACAGCTATACACACAGATATACACATAGATCTTCATTGTAGGGGTTCTAAATGAGGCGAAAGCAAAGTAGAGGGCATTCACACAAAGCTTAAGAACCTCTGCTGTGACTTTTTATTTGGAAACTGAACAGCAATGAACACAAAGAATAATATTTGACAGCTTCATACACACATTGCGCAACATTTGGCTACAATATTGAAAACACAAAGCATACGTCTTAAGTTTTAAGTCATAAGTCAAAGATTTTAGAATCTTTTTTCTCCACAGGTACTCAGAAAGCTGGAGCCTCTGTGGCTCCTGGTAAAAAATTCACCTACCGTTGGAAAGTAATTGAAGGTCCCTCCAGCAGTGATCCTCCTTGTCTTTCCTACTTGTACTATTCTGCTGTCGATCCTGTTCGGGACACTAACTCTGGTTTATTTGGACCCATACAAGTGTGCAAGAAAGGTGTTCTTGATGGAAGTGGCCATCAGGTAACAAACTTACAAAGACCTACACAGACAATTTGGTACAAAATAGGGCAAAATTTTAAGTGAAAAGTTGTTTTTTTTACCAACCTCAAGATATCAAGATTATTTTATATGAGCTGTTTTATATAATTGGAAAACAGATTTGCAAATCTGTCGTAAATCAAGCAGGGTCTATAGCAAGTTTAGGATTAAATGTCAGTTTGTAGATATTAATAAACTTATATTTCTATAAATTAAAGAAAAAAAACATTTATAATTTTTTTTTTCTTCAGGGTTGATTGTTTGAAGAATGCAGTCAACACTGCAGTTTGTAGACAAGTCAAATTTAGCATCAGTTTAAACAGAAAAGCATATATGGATGTGCACGTATTGCATTTAATAGTTAACTATAAAAAATGATTTACTACAGATTGAATTGTTTTTACTATAGATTGTGCAAAAATGATGGCACTGGAATGATTTTAATATTATGTTACATGGGACATTCCAAACAAAAGTGTACCTTATTCGTGGAATGTGTCACAGATGTAATGCACCTGTTGCTTTTCAGACTATGGATGACTATAATGGCTTATGTGTTTTGTGTGTGTGTGTGTGTGTGTGTGTGATGTTTTTCCATGTTGCGGGTGTGTCTCTTAAGCATGCTGACAAAATTCAGCATGAGTTTTTTCTGCTGTTCTCTGTGATGGACGAGAATGAAAGCTGGTATCTGGAAGAGAATATTGAAAAGTTTGGAAGCAGTGATTCAAGTTCAACTAATGAAGAGTTTCAGGAAAGCAATAAGATGCATGGTATGCCTATATGTGTTTGTGTGTGTTTAATCACACGTTCATGTGTATTTACATCCCCACTTTGTGAATACACAAATTTATGGTTTGACCAGATTCTAATTAAGTATGTGTGTGTTCCTTCTCAGCGGTGAATGGCTTAATGTATGGAAACCTGGAAGGTCTGGACTTGTGTAACGGGGAACACGTTATGTGGCACATACTTGGCTTGGGCACTGAGGTGGATATCCATGGGGTCTATTTCGAGGGTAACACGTTTCGACGAGACGGGATGAACCGTGACACTCTCAGTGTCTTCCCGCATACCACAGTGACTGTCAGCATGACACCTGACAATGATGGTAAGCCACAGCGCTTTTACATCAGGGATATGTGGGTGTGTAAATGCCTGTACACTCATATGACTTGCTTTGAAACATAACTTGTAATGCTTTTACTAATAATGATTTTAGTGTTGTGCCAGATCCTAACCCAACTAACAATGTTTGTTTCCAAGAATGGTCTTGAAAAGTTATTTGGAGGAATACTGGAGGAAATAAATAGAAAATGAATACAAATATATGCATATATACTTGGTAAATGGATGCTAATGAAATCACGGACCTGCAACACTGTTTCCAATGAGTAAATCATGAAAATTCCAAAAAGTCAAGTATTCAGCGATCTCATTTGATGGTTTCAGATAAGATTTAAAGAGTTTACTGAATAATAATTGAGCAAAAGAAAACCCTCTGGCCAAATAGAAGGAACGAACAAATAGAGCGAACACAACATGATTGATGATTCCAAGCACAAGTCTATGTTTCTGTATGGTATTCAAAATTGGAAGCAGCTCTTTTGCTTAGAGACTGGCATGGGTGACAACAGACTTGGGTGAGATGATTGAGGCAGGGGTTGTAGTCGGGGGAGAGCTGCAGTATAGTGATCATTAGAGACTGGCTTATAAATGAGTGATCCTGCTAGTCATTTAGGTCAGCTTTGCAATCCTAGCTGGTCCTGGCATGATGCGTTATGGCCTTAGGGTCTGCATCGAGGGATTGTCTGGTTGTAGAGGTCTGTGTAGGTGTTCGCTGAAAATAAAAGGCTGTTTTTTGGTATTTGCTGGGCGCAAGTCCAACATCTGGCCTGGATACAGACTGACTGTGGTGACTTTGGGATAAGAGTGACACAGACAAAGCAATAACTGCCAGCTTCAAAGTTTGTGGTACATGTTCTAAAGATAACAATGAATTAACAATATTAAGAAGTGTTCTTGACTCCAGCTTGGTTCCAGACTGTGATAAAAAATGACAATTGTGAAAGTGACGTGACCAAGTATGGTGACCCATACTAGGAATTAGTGCTCTGCATTTAACCCATCCAAAGTGCACACACACAGCAGTGAACACGGGTGCTCAAGGGCACCTCAGTCGTGGTATTGAAGGTGGGAGAGGTGGGTTATGAGGCCGACTCTCTAACCATTAGGCCACGACTTCCCCAGGAGTCCCCTCTCATTGTAGCACCATTTTACAATTTCTGCAGTTTAAAGTGAGTAGCACATCAAAACAATGGACATTCTGAGCACATGCTGATATTGTTAAACTGTTTTGTTGGATATTGTGGGAATTTGCATTCAAAATGTTGAGCAAGTCTTCATGACAGAAAAGGTCCAGCTAGCTCTAGCAGATTTGCACCAGAGCTAACCAAAGAGGAACTTAAAAAAAAATTAATGGTGCAACTGTGCGAGAGAAGAGGCACAACTCACTGTCAATGTGACATTTGATATCAGAACACACAACACAACAAGGACTAACTAACTAGTCTTTCAAATACAATAGGATGTCCTGTTTTCGTTTTAACGTGACCTTTTTACATGGTTTGTGGATTGAGTCATGTTCAAGTTTCAGTTAAAGAGTGACTCACACATACTATGGGCACTTCAGCTGGAGATCGTGACAGGGAGAAGGTGGGGTTGGAAGGTTTGTACAGTTATTTTAAAGTAGAGTTCATTTCTGAGTTAAGTAATGCAATTTACAGGCCCCACTTGGTATTAACTCTTTCCCCGCCAGCATTTTTTATTATTTTCACAAAACTTTCATGGCCCCCAGAATATTTTGTTGTTGGAATCGGAACATGCGATATGTCAACAAGTAAAAAACGGAGCCTCTGCTTTTAAGCAACAGACCCATTTTAATCTAGCTTCATGAATTCTTTTTTTTATCAACACTGGAATGTGGCTAAGTTTCATTAAAAAAGCAACCTTGTGAACAAAAAGCTGAGAAATTTGCGTTTTATCAATAATTATATCATATGAATGATCAAAACATAGATGGAGTAGATCACTTCCATCAACACCCCCAAAGCTTTACAGTCATAAACCACTTCCAGGGTCGACATTTCATTCAGTAACTTTAGACCGTTTTGATTTATATGCTTTTTAATATCTGATTATTCTATTATTTTGCATATGCATCTGCTTACATATGTGATCGTTTGTTTCTGCCTCTTCGCCGCGTTTTGATCCAGACATTCTGTACTCTTTCAGGATGTGTAATTGCGCCCCCTACCATATAACAGTGAAAACACAGAAAGCCAGAAAATTCAGTCAGCGATGGAGAAAGAGTTAAAGAAAAGCTGTCCAACACATTTCAGCCATCTATTCTGACAAACCTTAATTCCATCTCAGTCCAGGATAAGTCATAGTGTCGTGCATTTTTACTAGGCTGCTTGCAACGCTGAAAAAAACAATCTGAAACACAAGATAAAATGAAAATCAGTTTTGTTCTCATGAAAGAATAACCTCACCTCATGTCGAGGACAGCAATAGAGTGATACAGGGATGAAGTCAAAACCCAGATCCCTCATGATATTCCTATGGGGTTTTAGACTGTTTTTTTTTATTTATGAGTAAAATAAGGTTTGCGTACCCACTTATGAATCAAGCTAACACTTGGTTGTGTAGTATATGCCACCTTGGGTTAAATCCCAACAGTATGTGTGAGTCACTCGAAACTCGAACATGACTGTGCAAACCATATAATAGGTCAAGTTACAACCAGTAAAACAGTTGATCTGCTATTTGTAAACATTAGACCTAAAATGATATGATAATATTAATCCAAATACCGTTCAGAATGTATACCATTCTAGACATTCACTGCAATACTTTATCTCTGGTCATCCATTGTTGTGCCCATTTGTCATCTACTCATCACTGCACTGTACTGCTGAACCTGTACTGTGTAACAATAACTGCTGTTCATCACCTGCTCTACCACTACTCCGCCCTGCTGTCTGCTGTTACCCACTCAGACGGGGATTATTACAAAACAAACTCCCTTAATGGGTTTGTTGAGTGTGCTTTGGGAGTCTGTACTAAACATGGTGCTTGAGGAATATATTTGGTACTCAATCCTTGACTGAATACACACATCACACTTTATGCCAGACACACTCATTCAGTTCAGGGTGGTGCACAGGACTCACTTGTCCAGAGCTAAACTAAACTAAATATTTCCTGACCTCCATTCAACCTGCCTTTGCTGAAGCATCTATAATACTAGACTCTTTCTAGTCCTGTTCCAACTTTTTTAGAGTTTTTTGAGTTTGTAGGTGTCTTTTTTCTTTTTCTCAACAGACCCTATAACCCCCTAACAGCATTGTTTGGTATTCTTTCTAAACTGACCACTTTGACAGAACAGCCTTTGAAACTTCACTGGCTAGACGACTTAATAACAGGAAGTCAGTAGTGCTTCCTGTTTATTACCACTGTTTTTATATTTATTTGCATGCTCTTAAATGAAGTGACAGTGAGACAGAAAACTGAACACTTCTTGAAAATTTGGAAACTGTTCTTGGAATACTTTCATGAGACAAAATGTTATCCTCACTATATTTTTCTATTTTTTTCTGCCCATTTTTATCTCAAATTTCCAGTTTATTTGTGATGCCACATATGACATATGACAATACTGAAGTTATATTTAGCAATTTACACAGCAAAAAGTGGTTTCACAAACACAAAATGCTCAGCAGCAACACAGACAGGAACATAATTTTTTTGAGCTGTCACAATAGAAAGATATTACCACCAATGTAACATCCAGACAAACTATATCAAACATACTGTGTTATCTACATTGGAGTAGTTTAATCATGACTTAATTATGAATTATTTGATCAGCTACATCATAATCCAAAAGATTATAGGAACAGCTAGGGTTCAAGGGGGTGTAGGATTTGGCACGACAATGGTGTAACAAAGTTAGGGAAGATTAGATGCTTTTATATACAGTTGCTAGGTATAAAATGTATAATGTATGAAAGGCTTGTTATCCCTTACCAAAAAGAAGTATACTTCAAGTTTATTTTAGGTATACTTAAGTAAAGTTCAAGTATATTTTAAGTATACTTTATGTAGTAAGTATACAAATATCAGTGTACAAGTAGTATACTTGTAAGTGTACTATTTCAATACTCCTTGGGACTAAATTGGCCCACTTTCTAGTATATAAAAGTATACTTTTAAGTATATGTCCCTATTTAGGTATTAATTTGTATTAGGGTTGCAAAAAAGTGGAACATTTCCAGTAAATTTTGGACACATTCCAGAAATTTTGGAAACTTTCCAGGATTTTTGGGAATATTCCAGGGATGTTTGGAAAGTTTCCGGAAATTTACCGAAACTTTTCTACCCCTTTGCAACCCTAATTTGTATAGATTTTGTTATATGAATATCTGAACATACAAAACATCAAAAGAAAGAACAGGGTATCTGCTTGTAAACAAAAACATTTTATTCTAGCGTCATGCATTCTTTTTTATAAACACTCGAATGTGGGTAAGTTTCATAAATTAAAAAAATTAAGAAATAAATACACAATATTTTGAACCAAAAGCTGAAAAAAAGACTATGAATTGAATTCAGAATGATAATCAAAACGTAGATAAAGTCGATCAACACCCCAAAGCTTGACAGTCATTACCTCTTCATGGGTCGACATTTTATTCCATAACGTTACACAGTTTTGATGCTGTTTTATGTCTGATGATTGTGTTAGATTACATGTGGAAGCATCTGTTGTTTCGGTTTCTTCTTCACTTGTGTTTTTTGGAAATTTTGTACAGAAGATGTGTGCTAGCACCCCGTACAATATAACAATGAAAACATGGATTCCCGGAGCACAAGTATAGCTCAAATATATTTAGACTTTTTCTAAGTATAAGTCTTGACTTAAATGTTATTTTAAGCATATTTCTGAGAAGTACATAAAAAGTAGACTCAAAGTACACTTTCCTATTTTTAGTTTAAAAGAAGTATACAAATAGAACACTTGAATAAACTTCTTTTTTGTAAGGGATTGTTGTTTTGTTAAATTATTAAAAGATATAAACAAAATGCAGATTATATTATTCCTTTGACTGTAAACATTTGCTCATCAGTATGCTCCTCTATCTCAGGCCAGTTTGAGCTGAGCTGTCGTACAGGTGAACACTACGAAGCTGGCATGCGTCAACATTACGAAGTCAAGGCCTGTTCGACAGCGACTCCTGCAGCAGAACATTTCACCTCCACAGTGTGGTACTATATAGCAGCAGAGGAAGTTGAGTGGAATTATGCCCCAAACCGCACATGGGAATTGGAGAAACACAATACTACACTGGAGGAAAGGTATACACACAAACTTAAAAGCATATGTGTGCTTAAGACTCAATATTTCACACAAAGCTAGCCACACAGTTTTACCTATTTACTGTTATTTTAGGATTACTAGAATGTGTACACATTTAGACACATTGATGCACACATTATCGTTTTTTTCCCTTTTTCTTTCCTGCTTTACTCAGCCCTGGAAGTGTTTTTCTTGAACAATCAGAAAATCTGATTGGTGGTAAATATAAGAAGGTGGTGTTTCGTGAATACATAGATGAAACCTTTACCAAAAGGAAACCCAGGCGTCCAGAGGAGGAGCACTTGGAAATAATGGGTATGGCACATCTGACTTTGGAAGTGTGAATTGTAAACTCCTTTTTTTTCTTCTGAACACACTCCTTAAGATTTAGTTGTAAATCTTGTAATTCTGTAAGTCGTTTTTTTAAACCTGCTTCTCAATAATCATACATACATACAGTACATATAAATGTGTGTGTGTGTGTGTGTGTGTGTATGGGGGTGATTCTATAATTGCAGATTTTGGTGTCAAGTTTTTTTTTCAGCTTTTTTCAAATAGTTTTATTTTTATTTATTTTAATCATTTGTGACTCATTGTCATGGATCACAAGATGTTACAGGCCAGCGATCCCAATGCTCCAAATAGTAATTAAACATCGAATATTTTCTTTATTTGTATGTTTTTTGAGAGGTGTACCTTTTTCTCTGCTCGCTTCTTGACGATTGGTGCTTCTCCTCAGCACTAGTTTGGTTTAGTTGTAAAGCGCAGCATTCCGCTTGTGAATGGTACTAGACGATTTCTCGATGGCATGAGTCTGAACCAGTGAAATGTGATGTTCAAACCAATGGTGATGTAAACAAAATGATCACGCTGACTGACACATCCGAAGCGTGCGCATAATAAAGAGGTCTTCAGACACGCTGAAATTTGAGGAATTTGTATATGTGGGTATTTATACCAGTGTTATACTAACATGTTTGACAAAATAACAAGATATTTCAACAAAAATGTTTATTTTGTGAAAACAGAGTGATCAAAATTAGAGAACAGTAACCAATGTAGCACGAAAGAAGATCACAACTAAAATTTTGGAAGGTTACAGCTGTCAAAAATTAGTAGGAAGTGTAGAAGCCCCTGGTTTGAGTGACTTCAGCACATCTGCGGCTGCAGGACATTAGTAGTTTCTCACTCTGCGCTGGTGTGATCTTGGTCCACTCTTCTTCAAGTCTCTTTCATAGATCATGGGCTGTAGTGGGTTTCTTAGCCATATAACCTTTTCGCCAAGGATTTTCCAGAGATTTTCAGTCGGGTTTAGATCAGGACTCTGGGCCAGCCATTTCATTATTGCAGTGTTGTTAGCTTCAAGGAACTGCTTTGTCCGTTTTGCAGTGTAATGGGAACATTGACTTGCATGAAAATTGCAGGCTGATTGGGAGATGCTTGCAGGGAAGGAACCGCATGCTGCTGAAGGAGGTTCTAAACATTTGCATTCTTCCATATAGCTGTATAAGAGGCCCAACTCCTGCTGCTGAAAACATCCCTCAAGCCATGACACTTCCTCCAACTTTCATTTACTTCTTTACGCACTCAAGCTTCAGTCTTTCCCCAGTTTGTTTCACATCTGACCCAAATAAATGAAACTTGCTCTCATCACTAAAGTGAACTTTGGACCAGTTCTCTCTCCACACAACAAGCTCCTCAGCAAAGGTGAGCTCAGCCTTCTGATTCTTTCTGCTGATGAGAGGCTTCATCACTGCAGAGTGCCCTTTCAGTCCGACTTACATTAAACGTCGAGAGACAGATCCATACCCTGTTCAGCACTGAACTGGCAAGCAATTCCAGCTGCAATGTTGAACTAATTTCCCATTGAGAGTCTCTGCATTATCCTGTCCTCTCGTGCATTTGTCTTACATGGACAACCAGCCTTTTTGGGGGACTTGAATAAATTATTGTCATTGTAAAGCTGTAAAATTTGAGAAATCACAGTTTGGAACGACAATCTTCTCTTGCAGTGGCTGAAAGGGTCATCCATTTGGCCTTCATCTGGACGCCTCCTGTCGCAGGCTTTCAGTCACCTTAGAGTGGCTCGCCATCATGCAATCTCAGTGAAAATTGGAGGAATGCTGGTAGTTAAATAGGGTTTGTCAAGAATAAGGGGATATCCAGTACAGCAACAAAAACCAATAACTTGGGGGTATCTGTAAGTGTTCTCTAATTTTTGAGTGACCGAACTTTAGACATGGAGGTTGTATCTATTTTCATCTCCACTGTGTATTATTATATATATCTTAGATAGAGATCGATATATATACTAGCGATAAGATATATATACAGAAAAAGCAATGATTTTCACGTTTTCACACATGAAATTTCACATGTGCAGAATCTCATGTATATGTGACCACATGTGTTTTTGCACATGTGAAATTCATGTGGTTTTTCTGTAACGATCTATCTATATATAATATATATATATATTAATATCTATATGAGATGTAATTAGAAAACAATAGCGTCACACATTGTAAAGATGTGTTAGATGAATATTCACTATTGATAAAGCAGGACTCTTTGTTTTAGCTCATTACCTTTGCTTTTGTGATTCTATAGTGACTCTCATTTTATCTGCAGGTCCCATCATTAGAGCTGAGGTTGGTGAGAGGATTCAAGTTGTGTTTAAAAACAATGCCAGGAGGCCATATTCTATTCATGCCCATGGAGTGAAGACCAGTAAAACCCATCAGGACGGTGTTCAAAGGTGTGTTATACAAAGATTTGTCTAATTTGTCTTTTTATATGGGCAGGAGGGATTCAATAGTATACCAATAAGTATACCTCTCTGTGTGCATGTGTTACGTGTGTTATAGGTCATATGCTGACATACAACTGGACCATTCCAAAACGATCAGGTCCGGGTCCCAGTGATCCAAACTGTATAACATTTACTTACTACTCCTCTGTCAGCTTAGTGAAGGTATAAAGATGAAAGCAAAAAGTGAAGTTGATAATGTGAGTTTTTACAGTATGATTGTAGATTTACAGCTCTACTATGTGAATGTTCTTCAGGACTTGATGAGTGGTTTGGTGGGTCCACTGATAGTGTGCCACAAAAACATCCTGAACAGCGACAGACGTAGAAAAGACATTGATAAAGAGTTTGCCCTCCTTTTTATGGTGTTTGATGAAAATGAGTCCCACTACCTGGATGAAAACATAAAAACGTACCTCAATGCAGACCCAGAAAAGTTTGACAAATATGACGGGGACTTTATGGAGAGCAACAAAATGCATGGTAATTGTGTGTGTGTGTGTGTGTGTGTGTGTGTTGTGTGTGTGTGTGTGTGTGTGTGTGTGTGTGTATGTGTGTCATTGTCTGTGTTACAAGTTTACTGGAGAAATACATGGTGCCTTCAGTTTTACTTTTTTGAAGAACAAAATTCTCTCTCTCTTCCACAGGCATTAACGGAAAGATGTATGCTAACCTCCATGGGTTAAATATGACAGAGAATGACAAGACCGAGTGGTATTTGATAGGACTGGGGAATGAAGTGGACATGCACACTGTGCATTTCCATGCTCAGAGCTTCACTTACAAAGTACATACATAAACACACCAGGGCAGATGAAAAAATATTTATGGAGTGGCAAGGGTGGCATGAGGACAATGAGGAGTGTTGATGGCAAAGCAAGCGTCAATGCATATTTCTTGTGAATTTACGAACATACACATTTATGTCCGTAAATATGTGAATCAGGTGCATTTCCTCAGAGGAACTACAAAACTATAATTTTACTGTTTAAATATAAAATCATAAAATAATAAAAATATATAAAAATCACTGGGACAAAAAAGACTTATCCAGGGCAAGAAGACAGTAGACGCTGTCACACATTAAGAATGGTAAATTGCCGGATCACCTTTTCCAGTTAATTTACCACGTGTGCTTTTCACACAAGCAAAAACAGTTTGTTTTACCATTTACACATCAGTACCAAAATAACATTAAACTCTATGATGTCAAACACATAAACGCTGAATATACTTATAATTAATTAACATTGCATATATAATTAAGGGAAATAATTAAGATTAGATTCTTACCCAACATGTTATTATAGCTGCCATTCTGCCATTTTTATTTGTTTGTGTATTTATTTAGTATTTAGTTTTTTTCCTCTGATGGCAAAAAGATCTATATGAATAATAAAAGCAGAGAGGGCAGTCTGAGAATTCAAACTTAGTGTTTGCAAGTCTTTTTGCATCATTAATTAAAAGAAATTGCCTATAAGAAGCATTTTTCATTAGTTGGGCTCCACTGGTTGCACTGTGTTTTTGATTTACTATAAAGATTGGTTCATAAGATTTTTTTTTATGAATACCAAGTGATAGAATGACATTTGGACCATTACTGTGCAGTACATAGTCTTTTTTTATCTCATCACATTGAAGCTCTGCTGCTAAAAGCAGACTAGGAGACACTGCTTGCATTTACATTTTATACATTGAGATACCGAATGCTAGGGTGACCTCCCCTCCATGCCACCCCGGTAGATCCACTCCCGAAACACGCTAATGCATAAATACAGCTTAAGTGTTAAAATGTCTCTTAAACACTCTGATTTTCTCTCCCTCAGATGAATCATTCTCATCGAGCTGATGTTTATGACCTGTTCCCAGGAACATTTCAGACCATTGAACTGACTGCAGGAAGTCCTGGGCAGTGGCTGCTTCACTGCCATGTGACCGACCACATCCATGCGGGCATGGAGACCATTTTCACTGTTCATCCTAAAGGTTAGTAGTGAAAGTTTTCAAATAGGCCTGCAGAGCACCTAGCCTAGAGAGGTCCGCATAAGGATGCTTTCACACTCAAGTTAATAATGTGGACCCGAGTCTGTTTGCCCTTAGAGTTCAAGTTGTTTGGTTGGTGTCAAATCATTCTTCCAAACTCAGACATGCATTAGTGTCCAATCCTGCTTCTAGAGGGTCATGAGCTGGTTCAGGTTTGTTTGATTAGGGTTGGAGCCGAAATCTGCAGGACAGTGATCCTCCAGGACCAGGATTGGACTCCCTGCTCTGGTGAACCATACTACTTGAGGTGGTGTGGGGTATGGTTTATATGAACTCAACTGTGATTCTTTGTTGGTATGAACTTGATCCATCTTAAAGGGGTCCTTTTATGCTCTTTTACAATGTCTTGAATTTGTTTCGGGGTTGTACTAGAACATGCTCTCATGCTTGGTGGTTCGAAAAACGCATTGTTTTTTACATAATTTACATTATTACAATACCTTTATCCCCAGTCTGGCACAAACGGCTCGATTAGTTCCAGGTTTGATGAACGCCCGCCTTCCGAAAAACAAAATGTGATTTGATTGGTTAGCTGTCCCAGTGCGTTGCGATTGGCAAACAGCTTAGACGGTGTTTCAGTACTACCCCCCCCCTTGCCAAAGCAGCTAGTTAAGGATGGCGTCAATATTGCCATATCAATTTGAGCCAGATTCAGACCCAGAGAATATTGAACAAGAGGATCGTGCAGAACCTTTGCACACACGGATATTGCAAGACATATTAGAGTGGTAACGTTATTGTTGTTGTTGTTTTTTTGGCTAAATCACATTTTAGATAGGATGTCAACAACCGCTTAAAAATAACTGCATTCACTATGTACAGATAAGTGCATATGTATTATTTTTATTGTTATTTAATTCTAACATTATAACATGAATTGCAGTGAAACTGTTACCGGTTTCCCCGGTAACGGCTGTACATAAAACAGCGCTTTGCTCAAAAAAGCACTGCTTTATCAGACATTACACGCAAGATTAAATGAAAATGACATCCAAAATTCTGAAAACATTCGTGTTCCTTCAGAAATACAGTGATATAAAAACACCCACACTCAATGTATGGGAAACACTATAGTCTCATAATTGAAGTGTCCAGTATTGTACTGTCAGCGATTTATTATAAAAACGTTTTCATAATTGTAACACATATTTACATACATAATTATTCAGGTGCATGTGTAATAACTTGTGAAAACTTAAGGCAACAGCAGCACTTCTTCGTCGTCGTCTTGTCTGATGCACTAATCCAAGCGTTCTAACCACGACCTCGCCCCTCCCCACCATTCGAATTCAGTAGGGGGGGGATGATTTTAAGGATTCTTAATGGGGCCGCTTTGTGACATCACAAAACCCGGAAACCAAACGCTGTAGTCCAAATGAGCCGTTCGTTGTAGTTATGAAAAGGGATTTTTAAAAAAACGAAATATCTCCTTGGGAGGGGGCTCGTGACTTGTAAGTTAGATTTTTTTTATGCCCAAACATACACACTACACACTGACTAAAATTCAAAAAGTGAAAAAGCATAATAGGACCCCTTTAAATCATGGAAGTGAACTGATATTGAAGAATTTGCATCATTGCATGCTTCCCGCAAGTCATAAGCAGTGTCCTGTATTTAAATTTAGGTTATAATCTTGGCATTTTGTTTCATCCACAATTAAAAAAAAATAATTATTTCTCTACCATGTGTCCTGCATTACATCTGCTGATCTGCAACAGAACAATAATCAGCCAGTCACCCTAGTATGTGTGTGTGTAAATCCAATGTGACAAAAACATCAATAACGAAAGAGTGCCCAGAAAAGTTGGCATTTTCTGGAGTGAAGCTGGATTTTTGTTAATCTTTTTTTCACAGACACTGCAACAAATGCACATGTAAATCCAGGAATGCGCAGGGCAATTAACAAAATCAAGAATCAAAGTGTAATAAGAAGCTTACATGGATTTTAAAGCTTACAGTATAGTCCACTAATACACAAGGAACATTGGTATATATGTATGCAATAATGTATTCATGTGGCAAAAAATACAGAGGTGACTGCATTAGTATATTGTGAATGGTCTTCTGCATTTGTGGATCTTTTGAAGCTTTTATTCACACAAAATAGAGAGTTGATCTCCAATGTATTTGGATTGCCTCCATATTGCTTTGACACCAAATGATAACGTAAATCAGGGTTCCCCAGATGGGTTTGTGAGGGAACTACAAGGGGTTCTTAGTATTTTTAATAAGTTTCTGTTTCTAAACAGAAGGGACAGTTTGCTCAGGGGACGATAACCTTGTTGTCGGTCGTTGCTGTTACTGCCTCAGAATTTAGCAGGAGACTCTGTGATGAATAGTAGATGGATTTTGTAACAAGCTTTCCAATTGGTCATTCTGTATGTGATCTATATATGTGGACATATTCAGTAAAGTGTTCACATTCAGATATGCATGGAAGTCCTTATGTTTCACAACAGTGCCAGAAGAGGGATAATAGTTCAGGTGGACTGTGTTCATTTTGTTGGCATATGTCCTTGTTGAGTGAAGACCATGCTCAAGTTCAAATTCACGAAAAGTTTGGCAATGTGCAGTTCATCTATTCCATGGTGAAGGAAGCAGAGAGTATATTCAAATGATTTGCATTCGATAATGATGAAAACTATGAAGTAGTGATTCAGACATTTGACGAGCACTTCATTCCTTTGAGAGAATTTGATACACGAATGTGCAGACTTTCATCAGTGGAGTCACAGAAAAGGGGAGACAATGGAGGCATTTGTAAGGGGACCCAGAAGATGAATACATCCAAGATAGGATTCTGATCAGATTGAAAGATGAATCTCTGTAAAGCTGCAGCTTCCAGGAACATTGACAAACATTGACGATTTGCTCAAAATTCTGAGCAAAGTGAAACCAAAATGAACAAAGTGAGAAGGAAGGAGGGGTGAAATTGCACAAGATACAACAAAACACATAACCAGAGAGAAGTGGTGTGCCACACAGAAATGGTGCAAAACATGACGTCATAAAAATACTGGGTCAGTGATGTTTAGTTTGATCTGTGTGCACCCATTGTACCACAAACGACCAAATGAAATATGCCTGAACCAGCTAAATTAAGTACTTGAAAATTACAGAGAGGTATGTTTGAGCTGGGCTCAAGTGAATCCGTATCTCAAACAGGGAAAAAAAATTGGATGGGACTTGATTTTTTTGTATCTCAGGTTACAAAAGATGAGATGCAAAGCGTGTTAGGGTGGCAGAAAAAACATTCACTTTAGTTGGTAGGGGTATATAAGTGAATACACAGGGTTTTAACCTGCATGGGCCAAGAACTGTGATCACAACAAAGATGAGAGGTGAAGTACTTGCACAGGGCTTGGTAAATGTTGTAAGCGTGCACACCTAACAGTGTGGTGGAAAGGTTTCAGCCAGGTGTGTCCGATTATTAAGGCAACACAGTGCAAAGAGCCATTTCCATTGACAAAGCTACCCCCAGACTCCTCAACCCAGGGATACTTTTAACTCATCTTGACAGGGAGGGAAATGCAGTTCGGTGAACAGTGTCTTTAAGCTTACATTACACACTTTCAAATCCACTTCCAAAATAACTTGGCCATTGTGGTTAATGTGTAAACTCTACTGAAAGAGAGGAATAACATGTGTAGGGAGGATAAATACTCCTCCAAGGGAATTTCTGTGATTCTTACAAAATCATCATATTTAAATAATTATATTAAAGTTGAACAGTGATAAAACTCTGGTAAATTGAAGCACTTAGCTAAACTGAAAGCAACTCCAAGTGCTTTCCTTTAATAATGGTGTTGGTAATGGAGTTTATATTCCTTGCCACAGTCACCTCAGGCACCTTGCTCCAAAACAGGGATTCATATAACCCTGGGGGAAAAGCAGTGGTAAGAACGATGATAACCTGGGGTTAAGCGCAGTGTGCCCTTTTGTTATGTTGCAGTCTTATGCTAAAATGCTTTATTTATTTATTTTTCACATCAGTCTACACTTCATCATACCTTGGGACAAAGCAAAATCAGATTTATAATATAAAACCCAGATATAAAACCAGATTTTTTTAACACAAATGTATTAAAAATAAATGGTAATATCATATTGACAGAAGTATTTAGATCCTTTACTCACTTAGCTGAAACATTTAATTATAGCCAACTTTTTGGGTATAATGCAACAAGCTTTGCACGTCTGGATTTAGGGATTTTGGGTTCAAGTCTGGACTCTGGGCCACTCAATGTTTATTCACAGAGTCAACCCTAAGCCACTCTTGAATTGTATTAGTTGTACTTTGGCTCTTTGTACTGTTGAAAGGTGAACCTTTGGCCCAATCTGGGGTCCTGAGTGCTCTGGACCAGGTTTTTTATTAAAGATATTTCGCTTAATTTAGCTTTTCCTACCCTGGTGTATATTCAAATTTCCGAAGCATCAGAACAGCTCTCTGTGAGGAATCGATCGAAATATACACTGTAGTCATATAAATCTGCTTTAACTGTCCGTTCATTCAGTCATTTCATTTCATTGAATTGGAGAAACCCGTTGATAAACCAGTCTGATAAAGCAGATAAACTATAATAATAATGTCCTTGTTCTTGTACAAGCTATTCCTTGACTCATAAACTATCCCTTCTGTGTCAGAAACAAGCTCTGTGTCAGGGATAACCACTCATGCATCAACTAAAGGAGATCTGAGACAGGGGGAGAAGGAGGAGGTGACTGAGATATTTAAGGAAAAAGGTGAGCTTTAGAAAACAAGCTTTATAGTTGTTATTATTTATATAAAATTATTTAATTTTAATTTGATCATGTAAATGGTGTCAGTGTGTAACAGTTCATGAGATATGTGTGCATATATAATGAATATGGTGTAGTTCTCTTAATTTACAGTCTAAAATTTACGGACTTATTTTATTAGTATGTCGAACATATCGCCTTGTCCAGATCCATCACATTGGAGAAAAGTGCTGGGCAGGAAAATCAGGTCAAGGATGGAAGAAGTGACATTGATGATAGAAGTAGGCAGTACAGTCAAGACAACAAAAGTCTAACTGAAGAAAAGAGGCAGAGTAGAAAGTGGTACACAGATTACCTAACTAATGACACAGGTCTATGGCCAGACAAATTAATGGATATCGAAAGGGAGATAATTGTCAGAAAGTTAGCAACAAAGTTTGCAGACATGTTGAAGGAGATGCCAGTAGATTCTCAAGGGAAACAATTTCCAGAATATTTGCAGTTCACAAAAGCTGCCGATGGAAGAGAAAAGCTCAGAAGGGATTGACTTGCTTACAGCAAAAGCACAAGACTGCTTTCTACTGTATTCCATGCTTGCTTTTCTCAAATGAACTGAAAAGTGGTTCCCAGAGTGTTCTAAGCAATAGAGATGGATACAAGATGTCTGAAGTATCATGGCGCAGGATGTATGACAGCTTCCAAATCATGAAAGCAGCAAAGTCCACTGAACTTGCTATTTTAAATTGAAAAATCAACAGCACTCGATATTAGCAGGAAGTGGTATCGATAAGCAAATGGACTGACAATTACAAACAGAAATGGAGAAAAACAGAGAAATATATTCGTTCTAGAAATCTATTTAGCATCTCAAAACTTGCCTTTTCGTGGTAAAACTAAAAACCTGGATGATAAGCATAATGGAAATTTCATTGGCAAAGCTTAACTTTTGACACATTATGATCCACTCCTTAAAGACCACTTGGATAAAATTAGGAATAAAAAGACAGGAACAAGGGTGACAAGTTCTGATATTCCAAATGAATTCATTGATGTCTGTGGGAATAACGTTTTAAAGACAATCGTGAAGGAAAGGGAAGACTCAATTTATTTCTCAGTTATTTGTGATGCAACTCCAGACCTTTCCCACACTGAACAGAATGTGTTACTTCTGAGGTACGTCAAGCATGATGCAGTAAACAATGACTGGGGAAAAAACACACTAAACCTTGTAGATGTGAGAATCCGATACAGAGGCAGCCACATTTTTTGGAAACAAACTGCTTTTACTGCCTTTTCAGGGCTAGCCCTGAATGTTGGGCCATTTTGAGAGAGAAGACTGGTTGCTCCTTACATATGCTGTCAGATACCATTGGCGTGCATGGATAGATGCTGTCAGACCAATTGCAGAACATCTGCCATCTGTAATAGAGGCCCTTGAGAGCATACGTTTAAGTCGCAGTCTCACCAGTGAGTCTAAATCACAAGCCAGTGGTCTTAACATTTACTTTATGTCTTTTGAAGCCTCTGCACTTCTTACAGTTTGGTGCAAAGTACTGCAATACATTGAAGACCGTAATTTAGTTCTTCCATCTGGAAAGATTGCACTGGATGTATAGGCAAAAAACATTGGGGCCCTAAAGGAAGAGATGCTGGCTATTAGAGAGAAATGGGACATCCTGCTTTCTGAAGCTTCACTGGTGGCAAATCAGATTAGATTTTTCGTTTCGTAAGGGTATGAAGTAGTGATTCAGACATTTGACGAGCACTTCATTCCTTTAAAGGAATTTGATATACGAATGTGCACACTTTCATCAGTGGAGAGAAGGGGAGTCAATGGAGGCATTCGTAAGGGGATCCAGAAGATGACTATATCCAAGATAGGATTCTGATCAGATTGAGATACAAATCTCTGAGAAAAGCTGCAGCCTGACAAACATTGACGATTTGCTCAAAATTCAGAGCAAAGTGAAACCAAATTGAACAAAGTGAGAAGGAAACAGAGATGAAATTGTGCAAGAAACAACAAAACCAGAGAGAAGTGCAACAATGTTGACCATTTTGCTGTAGTGTGCCTTACAAAAGCAGTGCAAGAAATTACATCATAAAAATGCTCGTCAGTGATGTTTCTTTGCTCTGTTCTCAGAGATGTTGTTGCGAGGGGGAGGGGAAGTTAATGTTTTTTTATTTAAGATTATGAGGGCACATTCATTTTTAAAAAACAAATAATTATGTGCATGGATAAATCATTCCATAAAAAATAGAAAATGTCAGTTTTGATTTCATGTTGACTTTAAAGGTAGGCGTAAACTATTCGGTCACTCACAGATTCTTGAGCCCTTGCACACGTTATGAGTACCCGGGAGATACTCAAGCGAGTGTTGTGTGTGTGTGTGTATGTGTGTGTGTGCGCGTTTTTGTGACAAATTAGGACATACATTTGTATAATGACAAGGGTATAACATAGGTATTACAAGGAGAAGGTGACTTTTCAGGACATTACCCCATGTCCCCACTTTTCAAAACGCTTATAAATCACACAGAATGGAGTGTATTGAAAATCTGAAATGGCACAAAGTCTCCTGTGAGGGGTAGGTTTATGGGTAGGGTTGCTGTAGGCCGATAGAATATACAGTTTGTACAGTATAAAACCCATTACACCTATGGAGATCCCCCACAAGGATAGCTGACCATAACTGGGTTTTTTTTGTGTGTGGTGTTGTGTTTGTGTGTGTGTCTGTGGGTGTGTGTGTTGTGTGTGTGTCCTGTGTCGGTGTCTGTGTCTGTGTCTGTCTGTGTTGTGTTGTGTGGGTGTGTTGTGGTGTGGTGTGTGTGTGTGTACCTGTTTTTCTATTCTGGTTGGGACTTAAACCTGAATACACACAGACTCATGGGGACTTTCACGGGTAAACAAGCTAATAAATCACACAGAATGAGTTTTTTTTGAGAAAGTAAAAACGCAAAGTTTCCTGTAAGGGGTAGGTTAGGGGTAGGGTTGGTGTAGGGCAATAGAATATATGTTCTGTACAGTATAAAAACAATTACGCCTATGGAGAGTCCCCACTTTTCACAAAAACAAACCTTGTGTGTGTGTGTGTGGTGTGTGTGTGTGTGTTTGTGTGTGTGTATGTGTGGGATTGCATTGTTCTTAAGAGTTTTACTGGTAGTTGTCAACCCAAGTTCACACCCATAAATAGTTGTATAGTTCACGCAAAAAAGACATTCTGCCATCATTTACTCACCCTCATGTTGTTCCAAACCTTCCGTGATCTTCCGAACACAAATGAAATCCGAGAGATTTCTGTCTCACCATTGACAGTCTATGCAACTACCACTTTGACACTTCAAAAAGTTAATGAAGATATTGTAAAACTAATCAATATATATTGAGTGGTTTAGTCCAAATTTTCTGAAAAGTCTTGATCGCTTTATATGATGAAACAGATTTAATTTAGGCTTTTATTCACTGTGAAATCAAAGTGCAGAAACATCTCAAAGATGATCTACAGCTGAACTGAATGTCAAAATGTCAGCACAACACCAGAAAGTAATTGCCCAGAACTCGAAATTCTGCTTTCTTTATGGTTCATTTTATCTTTCATTATGGTGTGCTTGATTAAAAACAAAATGCTGATATTTACGGGGGGGGGGGGGGGCTATTTCTGGATAAGAGTTGTTCAACACATTTTAATTGCCTTTCTCTAATGGGCATAACCTTTTCTTTTTAAGAACACAAAAATATAAAATCCAAAAGTACAATATAACCATTTTGATAAATTAAGATTTATAAACCGTCAAAAGTATGCATATACTTTCTGTTCTGAGCTCTCTGTTGTGTTAAGAATAATTCCTCTCTCACTTAGGGATTTTATTATGCACTTCACTTTTTAAAGTAAACAACTCTTTAGAGAGGATGAGTGACTAAACTGGATAAAGTGTGTGTCAATAGATTTATATGAGTTTATATGCATTCATTGTTTTTATTTGTATTTTACTTCTCTTCATGGTCTTCTCTTCATGGTCTTCATGGATTGATGGCAAAAATCCAGACAGTGGTAAATAAACATTTATATTCACTGCATTGTTTATGTTCTTAATAAACTTAATAAAATCATGTAATTTTCATATACATTGTGAAAACTTTTTTAAAAATGACATCCTGTTTTTTTGTGTTTTTTTTCCAGCCTTCAGTCATTTTAGAAACCTATCGACTGTGATGTTGTGTTTCCTTGGATTGGTCCTATCTTACTTTGTAGCACACTGAAAGTGACCATTAGCCCTCAGAATGGATATTTATTGCTGTGACACTGATGCTCACTACTTAGTTACCTCATCTAGCATTCTCACTGCATAGCTGTTAGGGAAACTTCTCCGCTTTTGAGGGAAGCAACTACTGAACAAATGAGATGTAAAGATTAGTCTTTCTAATTTTGATTTGACATGCAAGTAATGATCCATTTAATTGTCTAATCTTTCAGTTAATAAAATCAGCTTAAAGAAGAATGTACTATTCAAGCCTCTTGCGACTACTTAAAAATATCAATCCATCACAACTTTACCTTAGAGCTCCTTTTTGATATAAACATTTAACTGCTTAATAAATCTGATAGTTTACTCTCCAGTCAGAAGTGAGCATCCCTATGTCCTAGAGCAGAGGCCTTGGAAGTGGGGACTTTTGAGGGAACAGGGCTCTTGTTTGTCATTTAGAGTACACTTGATGAAGGGAGCAATGAAAGACGATGTATCTTCTTCATTATCTTAGCCTGGAATGTTACCATGACAACAGCATCCTTCAGCTTATTGCTGTACACAACAGGAATCTCTTATTATTGCTGTTATTGTATTTGTTACAAATAAGTAACACAAAAACAATTTCGCCCCAGGTCTTGCAGTCTACACTAACGAGCTAATTAATGGAATCAGGTATATTAGATAAAGCAGACAAACAAAATGTGCAATTATCGCCAGTTAGTAGCTGAGTAAGAGTAAGAGTAAGTTACTCACTTACTCGATCAATTGTTTTGTTTTTATGGCTGTCCATATGAACTGCTTTTTAATTGTTCAATATTTTTTGTATTAAGATTGTTGTGCAACATTTCTATTTTTAATTTGAACTATTTTTCATCTTAATTGTCCACTGTTTCTGAACTTATTAAAACAAATTATCAGTTGGATATAATAAAGAAGAAAATGAATAAAATAAAGAGCTGAATTATGAATATTATTAGTACTATTAGTATTTTGAAGAATGGTATTTGAGTGTTTCATAATTATATGTATCCAAAGAGTTTGTATGTAAGTGTCATATTGGCATCACAGCATGCATTTCACATTGGTTTTACATTTTACAAGCATTTCATATGCATTTGTTTGAGCATTCAGCAGTATACATTGTAACGGTGATGACATCCGGATGTACAATTTTAACCACAAGAACTTTTAAATATATATTTAACTTATATATTATAGTATATTTTAACTTTTTTGTTTTGGGCACCAGATAGAAATAACTGTCAAATATTTTTTTTTTCCCATATAGCTCTAAAGCCACCAATTACATTCAGTAACACAGTAACAAATCACAAAAAAAGGAAAGAAAGTGGGAAAAAACATGAATTGTCAATTTCTCAAAAATGTATTTAATAACTATGAAAAAAGTTCAGAGATCACTCTCTCAAAACAAAATATCAGGGTCACAACATCAATCACATGAGCCCAAATGACAAAGAGACAACAACAACAAAAAAAACTCTGAATGCAAAGATAACAGAATATATCAATCATTTCAGAGTAAATAATTTGTGTCTGTTATGTTAAGTAAATCAAGCAAGCACATGAAGTCTATTATTATAAGAAGTGGAAGGTATTTGGTACAACACAGAGCCTCCCTGGATCAGGACATCGCTCTAAACTGATGAAAGAGCCAGAGGAAACTGATCAGAGAGGCGGCCGAGAGCTACAGCAACTCTGAAGCAGGTTCAAGACATTGATGCTTGCATAAAGAACAGCCACAGGCTCAGCACTCGCCTACTTCCACTCACTCTTACGACTCTACATCCCCTCCAGAAGCCTGAGATCTGTAAGTGAGCGACACCTCGTGGTACCATCACAGAGAGGCAGAATGTTTTCGCTCACCATTCTTGGCTGGTGGAACGATCTTCCCACACTCATCCGGAATGATGAGTCCCTGACCATTTTCAAGAGACAGCTGAAAAACGAATCTCTCTTTAGTCAACACTGCATCTGCATTTGACTGCATCTTAATTTAATAAAAAGAACCTTCACTTTCCTTAATCCCTCTATACTGTACTAATCTGAACAATGTCTAGAACAATGTCTGAATCGCATGTTTTTTTCCCTCGATTGTAAGTTGGATAAAAGTGTCTGATAAATGAATAAATGTAGAGTCAGGCAGAGTGACAGTTCATCAAGAAGGAAGGTTGCACTGAGAATATCAACTGAAATAAATGTTTCCCCCTTGTGGACACTAACATAATAGACAACTCTGGCCCCAGAGAGTGAGTGTAAATTAAGTTTACAGGAAATATGCTTGAAATTTCATTCTGCATCTTCTCAGATATTGCGATTTCATTGTAATTCTTCTCACAACGTCACTGAAGTCCCCATTAACTACACTCTAAAAAATAATTCAGTGGATCTGTTGCCACTGCTTAATTTAATGCATTAGTGTAAGTAATAAAAATTCCAATTTATTGATTTAATTAAACATTTTAAGTTTTAAACATTTTTTAATGAGTTGTCCTGATATCTTAATGTTGATAATTACATCAACGTAATACTGTGTGTAACTTCAACTTAAATATCTGTGTTAGTTTGTTTAAAACATTATTTAAGTTATACTAACTCAATGTAATTAGCTCCAAAACTTCATTTTTTCAAGTTTACGTTTCAGGTTCCCAGCATGCTTTGCATGTGACTGAATAATGAGCAGTAATGTAGAAATAAACTCATATTCAGAACAGGAGAAGATTTATTAATGTTCAGTGTTCGGTTATATTAGTATTTAAAAGTGTTTCTGTTATGTTGGTGGTTTGTATGAGTTTACCATTGTGCTGAAGAGTAGAGCGTTTGCTTAGGTTGAGAACAGACTCACTAGGCATTGTCTTACATGCTGTTTCAATCAGAAGGCATTTGGTTGAAAATGCTAAAAGATTGGTTTTCTGGCAGCATTAAGTGCTGTTTCATAAAAAAAATTATATTTTAGTAGTTTTTGTAACCAGTGTCTATGATTGAATCAAATTTAAAACAATGTGAAAACACTACTTAGAACAACTTAATTTTTATGAGTATTCAACTTAATAGTTGTTAGTTTTAACACAATTTTCTAAGTATATATAGCACAATATAGTTTATTTGTTGAACTTAATTTCAGAAGAAGTTGCCTTAACTCAAAAAAAATTATGCGAACTGTTGTGTTGATTTTTTGTTGTTGCGTCCAAACAATATTGTTTAGAGTGTATATGGTATCATTGTAATACTTGACCATAAAAACATAATGGTCACACCTTTTCTGTGTTATCATGTTTGGTTCAGGAGATACAAAATACATAATTTGGTAATGGCAGAAAGTAAAAGGGCCACCATTGTGACAACAAGGCGTTTTTGCGATGGCTCCATTTCTGAAAATGTTCAGGGCCCCAAACTGCACAAGTTTCATGCTTTCATCTACTTGAATGTTACGGGAGGGGGGTGCGCGTGTGGGCGGGGGGAGGGACTTACATTTTATCACCTGGTGCCGGGTGCATAAAATGCTTAGACTAGTCTTACAACTAAGTCATTTTTTTTATTTCCTTAAAGACTCTACAACTTTTTAAAGTGAGTTGCATAACAAAAACGTAGCTTGGATTCACCTAATTTGAATCAGAACTGATTGATTTTAACACAGTGACTACATTTATGCAACTGGCCCCTGAACTTGTTGAAATTGAGGGCCAGTCACAGAGCTGGTCACAATTAACAAAGCTTACTGGCGATAAAGCATGTTATTGCTTTCCAAACAATTTAAACCAATAGTCTAATAGTCATAAATGTATCTCTCTCTCTTGTGTCCCACATTGTCCTGCAAAATCACATCTGCTGTCCTGCAACAGAGCAGTAATAACTAGGGGCCAGTCTAATCTGGATCAGAATGATCTGGATTTGGAAATCCCATGTTTTGCGATCCAGGATCAGGTAACCCATCTTACTTTTGTGCTGGTTTTTCAAAGCAAAATTGGATTGGATCACCCTGATCCAGATATACACTTTTTTAAATTTCCAAATCTAGATTACTAATGCTCTACAGAGCCCCTAAAGGGACGTGGTGATTTTGCATTCTAGTTTTTCATTGCATTTACACAAATAACTACTTCTGACTGCTCCATCTCTGATGATTGTGATTGTAGTTTACAATCAGTGATTTAAAAAAAAACAAAAAAAAACTTTAAATTAAATACAATATTTTAGTTTGATATTGACAGCTGTTTGGGGATTTGTGGATATATTACGTTACAAATGTTGTATTTTTTGGACCAGTTTTCAAGTTTTATTACATTTTTGTTCCTGATTTTGTGATCTAATCTGAATTCAGAATCTTTTTTTTTTTTTTTGAACAACCCATTCTCAAGATTTGATCCAATCCGATGTGATCTCCCTAAAGTTTACCGAGGCCCCTGGTAAGGACCACTGTCCCGAAACTCATCTTTCTTCTGCTCCAGCACAGCAGGTGGCGCTCTGCAGGTATTTAGTTGGTTCGCAGCCCGACAGTAAAACTCATAGAAGAAGGAAGAAAATTCAAACGAAGAGCAACAAGAACAACGAAATGTTGAAACAGAAATAGGTCAAGTATGGGGAATGATAAAACGAATGAATGGGATAAAAAGAGAGTTTGGGTATCCAATTTTAAGGGATGGAGATACAACAGCTGTAAAAGATGAAGAGAAAGCAGAAATGTTGGTGAAAAGTTCTGTTAAAATACATAAATCAGACAATATTAGTGATGAGGGAAAAATAGGAAGGGAAAGGACGTTGGAGCAGTATAAAGAGATCATACAGAGTGAGGAATACAATAATGAGCAACTAAATATGATATTTACGAAGTCAGAGTTAAATCGATCTCTTAGAAAAACCAGGAAATCAGCTCCAGGTATGGATCAGATTTGCTATTTAACAATAAGTCATCTCAGTGAATTATCCAAGGATGTTTTATTAATAATGTACAATAAAATTTGGGAGGAAGGAAAATAACCACAAAGTTGGAAGGAGGCGGTGATAGTTCCAATACGTAAACCTGGGAAAGATTGTACAAATCCAGGAGATTATAGACCTATTGCTTTCACGTCTAATATTGGTAAGATAATGGAAAAAATGGTGAATGAAAGGTTAATGTATCACGTGGAAAATAATAAATTTTTATCCAAATATCAGAGTGGTTTTAGGAGAGGGAGAAATACAATGGATCCGGCTGTGTGTTTAGAACTCGAAATAAGAAAAGCACAAATAAATAGAGAGAGAAGTGGCTGTGTTCTTTGACAGAGAAAGCATACGACATGATGTGGAGAGCATACGAAATTATGTAAGTTAGGTTTCAAAGGTCAAATGTATAGATGGATCAAGGATTTTCTATCAGGAAGAGCAGTGAAAGTGAGAATAGGAAATAGTTATTCAGAAAAGTTTGTGATTGAAAATGGAACTCCACAAGGAAGTATAGACAATATGTCCCTTTATTGTTTTCCATAATGATAAATGATGTATTTGAAGATCTGGATAATGGGTTGGGGTTTTCGCTCTTTGCTGATGATGGGGCAATCTGGAAAAGGGGAAGGAATATTGACTTTATTGTTAAAAAATTACAGGTGGCTATTGCAATAGTTGAAGAATGGTCATATAAATGGGGTTTTAAATTCTCAGTTGACAAAACAAAGATAATGTTTTTTACAAGGAAAGAAATTATAAAATTATATAATCAAGAACTGGAAAGAGTGAAACAGTTTAAGTTTTTAGGGATATGGTTTGATGAAAGAGTTACATGAGCGGTGCATATTTAGAATATAGTGAACAAATGTAAGAAAATAATAAATACAATGAGGTGTTTAGTTGGAAGTGAATGGGGGGCAGATAGGATGGCATTAAAGGCCATGTATAGTGGATTGGTTAGATCTGTGTTAGATTATGGTTGTGTGGTGTATGGATCAGCAGCAGAAACATCTCTTAGAAAGTTAGATAACATACAGCATCAGGTACTGAGATTATGTACAGGAGCTATACAAACTACACCAATTACAGCACTACAGGTTGAAATGGGGGAAATGTCATTAGAAACGAGAAGGGTACAGTTATCAGTGAATTATTGGGTTAATTTACAAGGCCATAGTCAAGAGCATCCAACACTAGATACTTTAAAGCCCTGTTGGGAAAAAGAGAGGAGGAAAATGAAAAGTTTTGGATGGACCGTGATACAGAAAGCAACAGAACTTGAAGTTAATCAGTTAAATGCTAGTCCAAATGTACCGCTACCTGTAATAAAACCTTGGTTACTTTCAGATGCTACCGTAGATTTTACATTGTTAGAACAGAACAATAAGGGTAAGGAATGTAATTTATATAATGTGCAGACATATATTAATGCGTACTACAGCTACGTTCAGATCTACACAGATGCATCAAAGAGTTTAGACAATAAGGTAGGAGTAGCGTTTACTGTTCCAGAATTTCATTTATCATCAGTGATGAGTTATCAGTTTAGACACATGGGGAAATGATCGCACTATTATTAACAATACAGTGGATAGAAGTGGATTGAAATCAATTGTTTGTTCAGATTCATGTTCATCTTTGGCTAGTTGACAGTACAGTCACTCGGAAAGTAGAGCAGACATTTTAATGAAAATAATGCAAATGTTATATAGAAGTCAAATGATGGGGAGTACAGTGGTATTTGTATGGGTGCCGGCGCATATTGGTATCCAAGGAAATGAAACCGCAGATAAAGAAGCAGTTATAAACAGCGACATTAACTTAATTGTTAATCTAAGTAAGAATGAAATCAAGAGTATTATTAAGAAAAGACTGAAGGAAAGGTGGCAAAAACAATGGGGTAAGGAGAAGAAAGGAGAGTTCAAAGGAAAGTGGGCGAGATGAGATCGTAATATCGAGGATGAGATTTGGACACACAAGATTAAAGAGTACACTTTTTAAAATGGGTCAACATGATACGGGAAGGTGTGAATTTTGTGGACAAGAAGAAACAGTGGAAGATGTTATATTGTACTGTCAGAAATACGAGACTGAAAGAAGGATGCTAATGCAAAATGCAATTTACACCGAGATATATTTTAACAAAATAACTCAAGGAATGAATGCTAGGTTACACTTGACTTGAAGGGGTGTGCATAAGACTGACATGACACCTTCATAATCATGACATGACACATTGTTTATGTACTTTTTAATGCAAAAATGACATTGTTTGAGATGTCTTTGTTATGGGCTACGGTTAGGGGTAAGGGCAGGTTAGGGTTAGGTCAAATAATCTCATATTTGCATTAAAAATGGCATAACTGAGTGAAAGACACTTAATGACAGTTGTCATACACATGCATAAAACCTCCTTCATGTGTCATGATTATGAAGGTGTCATGTCAGTCTTATGCACGTCTTATTCAAGTAAAGTGTTACCGAATGCTATAGTTTTATTTTTTTTCAGTTCCTTAAAATAACTAATTTGTGGGAGAGAATTAAAACAAAAAAGGGGGGGAAGGAAGTAAGTCACTTTTTGGTCTCCATACCAGTTGGTGGCGGAAATACACCCTTTTGTAAATACAATTTCAAGAAGAAGAAGAAGAAGAACAACAACGAAAGTGTCGCTGTTTGCGTGTTTACATCTCAAACCAATCACTGTTCATACGTAAAGCCTGTAACTATTGAGAGAATGCGCACATTTTGAGCAAGCATCCGCTTTCTTTTTCAGTCGGTCCTAAGTCGGATGGATGTTTGTGATTAGAGGGCTTGCAGATTATAGAAGAGAGAGCCATGGCGATAGCGCACGCCGCCACAGAGTACGTGTTCTCGGACTTCGTGCTCAAGGAGCCCGCGACAGAGAACAGGTACAAAGGCATCCGGCTGGATCTGGCGCTGGATAAGATGGTCACCTGTGTCGCGGTGGGGCTGCCTCTGCTGCTCATCTCTCTGGCCTTCGCGCAGGAAGTGTCTGTCGGTATGTCACTTTCTCACGCGCATCATGAGATATTATGCTTAAAAGTCATATGTTGTTTGTCTCTTTCGTTTCTCAAGAGTTTCACTTCACACTCATTTCTAACTGGTGATGCGGATTTATTCATTGTTCAGGCATGCATGGCCTGAACTGCATTTCTTCTTGGATTTTGCTTTCCCTTAATAATAAAAACCTTCATTTAAAAACTGCATGTTGTGTTCACTTGTTATCTTTGACTAATATTTAAATGTGTTTGATGATCTGAAACATTAAAGTGTGACAAACATGCAAACAAAAAAAAAAGAAATCAGGAAGGGGGCCAACACTTTTTCACACCACTGTATATATATCTCCTCTTCAGAGGTATTTGGAGCATGCATACTGTTTTGGTGAGGCTTCAGTGGGTGTGACAGCAGATTGTGCTGTGTGTTATTACGTGAAGTGCATTACATTGGGTCGTATATCATTTTGTAACGTTATTATAAGCAAAGTTTATTGTATCGTATCACAAAACATGAAGTTCTGCATTCAAAAGTTCCTGTTTTTCCAAGGGAAGTATACCTATGTAGCACTTTAACACAAATGTGGGAACAAAATACTAAAAAACTACACTTATACAGCTGTATTGTCTTAATTTTGATTTAGCATCAAACAAACAATATTAGTCTTGAAAACAGTTCTGCAAGTATGGCATGAAGATTAAAAAATGACTGCACGACAAATTTACAAAATTGTAAAAGAGATGCCATGTACACTGTTAAAAGCGGTAGGCATAATTTGCACTAATACAATTATTTGCACTTATTATTCATTTGAAAGCTGAGAATTTTTCTTGTCAAAAGTAACAAAGCTCATTACGATTATTGGATGAGAGACATACCACATATAATGTTTAGTGAAGCTTTATATACGCGTCAATGCAATATCATAAGAACCAAAATATTTTTCATCCTTGTTTTACTTTGTACAGAATGCACGGTTTGTTGCGCAGTACCTTAAGACAAAAAATTAAAATGCAATGTGAAATGTTCATAGGGAGGCGACAGATGCTAAAAACACCAAGAGCTCAGAAATGCTTGAGTTTGTGTAGAGACGAAACTGCACTGCTCTTTCACACAGAGACACCTGTTGGGGCTGGCATGACACATCAACAATGACGTTTATGTAAACTGGGCGATTTGCATGGAGTCGACCGGAGAGATAATTCACCCAAAAATGAAAATTTACTCACCCTCATTTTGTTCCAATCCTGTAAGACTTCAGTTCATCTTCAGAACACAAATGAAGATATTTTTAATGAAATCTGAGCGATTTCTGTCCCTCCTTTGCCAGTCTGTGTAACTTCCAGTTTGACGCTTCATAAAGTTCATGAAGTGATCGTGAAACTAATCCATATGAATTGAGCCGTTTAGTCCAAATTTTCTGAAGAGACTTGATCGCTTTATATGATGAACAGATTTAATTTAGGCTTTGTGAAATTTGTTTTACAGCTTTGGTTCACCTAAAAATAAAAAGCCATTATTTACGCCCCCTGGTATTGTTCTAATGCTGTATCACCTTTCTATTCCAGAACACAATAGAGGACATTTTAAATAATATCTTGCTTGTGCTAATCCGTAATTAGACAGGGACTAGCTACCACTCAGCTTAAAGAAAAAGATGCAAAAGTCTATACTGATTTATTTTTTTTTTTCTTTTCCTATCTAAAAATCGGGGGGGGGGGGGGGGGGGGGGGTCTGATTCTCTTTTCTCTAGGTACACAGATTAGTTGTTTCTCCCCCACAAAGTTCTCATGGCGTCAGGCTGCTTATGTGGATTCGTACTGCTGGGCTGCCGTGCGAACACAGGACACAGGAGGCCTGCCACTATGGCTGCACAAGGTAAACCCATAAAACATGTTCACACTTTTTACTGGGTTCTTCTAAGTATTGTAGTCTAGAGCTTACTTAAAATTGATTACTTAAATTAATTTGAGTTCTCTATTTTTTAAAAAAGTCACATTTTATGAATGGGTCATTTGCTCAACTGATTCATTCAAAACACAGATTCATTCAGGGATGAAACTGCTGTTTTTTTGTCTGGAGACACACAACGGGAGAATGTTGGAGAATTAAGGGAGTGTGTTATATAGTATAGATTATTACATAGTCATTAACGTGTGGCTTAACTTTTCAGCATTTGACACCGAGGGCATATGCTAGAAATGTGACTTTCAAATGACAGGTTGCTATGAAACAGTATACTTAGATTCTTAACTGTGATAACAATACATCTACAGATTGTATTTAGGTCATTACATTTGGAGGATTTTAAGTCAATTAGTAAGGCCTTTTTTTTTAGTTAAGCAGTACAAAATTATTAATAATCCAGCTTTTAATATCATGTATACAGTCCGGTAATTTAGAGAATTGGAAGGTTTTATGAGGCCTTGAGAAAATATAAAGGATTGTCGATAGCTATGTTTCCATCACGCTGTATGCACATTTTGAAGTATCGCATCAGAAACGAGTGATGGAAACGGCAAATTTCGAATAAAAATTTGCAAAATGTTTTTATGCTCGCTTAAGGTGGGTTTTGTCTTGTGCAAAAAAGGGTTAATGCACATAAAAGGAGATGGAAATGCATTTGCCGAGTAACTTCCTCCATGCGCATCAAAAAAAGTCATGTGACTGCGCTATGGGACGGCAAAACCTAACCAGTGGACCAATCTTGTTCCTCAGCATCTGAAATGTTATGGTCATTTTGAAATGTCCGAGCAGAGTCTGTCATCAACGTATTTCTGTATAATTGCCTCGCAGAACTGTTACACGACTGCATTCCCAAACAGCAGCATCCACCTCCAAAAGCAATGACCGCATTTATTTTGTTTCGTCTGCTCGCTCTTAGGCGCAAGTCATTTATTATATAGGCCTATGAAAATTATTATATTCAGGAGTTTCTCCTACTTTTCATAGTGATGTATAGCCTAGCGCCAGTTCTACCAGGGAGTGACAGTTTTGTTCTCTTTGACTCGTTTGATGGAAACGGTGCTTATTCGCAAATGTTTTATGCGATATTTAAATTTTGCGCAAAAGTTAAATTCGCAACTTTGGATGGAAACCCGGGTAATGTAACAATCAAAACTAACTTTATGTTTCCTGATAAAGTCAAAGGAAGCATACAGTGGGTAAAAAGCAAAGGTCCTAATATTGAGCCTTGCAGTACTCCATATTGAACTTGTGGTTGATATAACTCTTCTTCATTTTCCAAAGCAAAGTGATAACAGTCAGGTTAAATCTCTAAAGTTTGTTAGTGGATATGCAAAAGCTGAAACAATAACAAACATAATTGTATTTTTCCAAACATACAGCAGTCTAAAGAGGTTTAAAAGATTAGTAATTATTTTCGCAATCTCTTTGGTGCTACTAGAGAATTCACACAATTCACCTTCACTTCAAGATGTATCAATAAGATAATCACCTCAAATAGTATTAAAGAATGTTTTTTCCAAATAAATAAATAAATGGAAGAAAATCATGAATGCGTTGTAGGACACATGAGCCCCTAAAATGAACTCCTCTCCTCTCTCTCTGCAGTTTTTCCCTTATATCCTTTTGCTGGTGGCAGTATCAGTTTACATGCCAGCGTTGTTTTGGCGGTTCACAGGAGCTCCTGTGCTTTCTTCTGATCTGACCTTTATAATGGAAGAACTGGACCGTTCCTATAACAGAGCCATCAAACTATCTAAATGCCTTTACACAGCAGGAAAACTGGACTCCGAGTCAGCCCGCATGGGCTCACACAGGTAAACTGGACACACGCACAAAGAGCAGAGAAAATGTCTGACAGTTCTTCTTGACACCTGAAGAGTGACTGGGTTTACAGAGCACACAGAACTGTCACATGGTTTCACTCTGTGGGAGTTATTGAAATACATACGCACACACTCAAACTAACCTCCCTTCAGTATGTTTCTATAAAAATTGCCATATTCACAAATTATATTTTCTTTTCACCATCATCTCTCACCAATCATGCCATTTCCTATTACATACCAATAACATTTAAATCCTGTTATTCTTGCATGTTTTTTCTTTAGCTCTGTGAGAGATCTTACCGAGAGCTACTTTAAATATCCTCTGGTGGAGCAGTACCTGAAGACAAAACGCTTCTCTCGAGGATTACTGATCCGGTACCTCCTCTGCCGCACCATCACTTTCTTGGCCCTCATGCTAGCCTGCATCTACCTTTGCTATTACATCCGTCTCTCCATCACAGATGAGTTTCAATGTGACATTCGAACTGGCGCGGTTATCAACGACTCCTCAGTACCTCCGGCCATGCAGTGCAAGCTAATTGCCGTGGGCATCTTTCAGCTCCTGAGCTACATCAATCTTTGTGTGTATTTGCTGCTGTTGCCATTGTGCTTGTACGCCATGCTGGTTCCATTCAGAAGGACCATGGGCTTCTTGAAACCGTATGAGATGTTACCCACTATAGGGGTAATGCAGTTTGGGCAGGTGACCTGGGATGATCAAGCATTATATCTGCTGTTTCTGGAGGAGAACCTCAGTGAGCTGAAGAGTTATAAGTGCCTAAAGGTGTGTTGATCAGGTTTTGCTGTCTTTGTTGTTGCATAGATTCTGGGAGAGAACCCTCCAGACATTACCTGCTTACTGTATGATACCTATGAAGTCTGTGTTCCAGTTTTGTCATGTCCTTTTGATCACTGTGCATTTGGAGTGGAAAATGTTTATTTAAATGGCCTTTTAATTGGCAGATTTGATTCAGCAGCATACATCAAAAGCTGCTGAGAGGTGCAGTTCTTTATTGAATGTAGCTTTTATCTTACAATCTTCTTGTAATTTTAAATGCCTACATCCAATTACTATTAGAGAGCACCATTCCCTACTTTACAGATGAATTATAGTAAATTTGTGTTCTTGAATTTATAAGAAATTTCCATGTGGCATGAATATAGTTAAGATACTTAAAGCGTTAATGAATTGTATTAATGCATTTGTTTAAATTCATATTGATTACAATATTCAGAGAAATTAAGATATTTTAAAGGCTTAAAAAAACCTATTGTGAGAGCTTTTATTTTTCTTCAAGAGATTGTTTTGTAATATCTGTGCTTTATGTATGCAGGTGTTGGAGTTGTTAAAAGAGGGGGGAGACGATTCTTTTGACACCATACAGCTGTTGCAGACACTCGGACAAGTTAAAACAGATGTGGTGGATGGCAGATTCCCAGGAGAGGACCAGAAAATCTCCAGCACCAACAACGGTGACACTGAATTGAAAGGTGTCTTTTTGTTTTTTAGTTTGCTGATCTTTGATTTACATATAAATTCACAGATTAAGACTAGCATTGCCTCTCTGAAGAAGGGCAGCTCATGCTAGTGACCATTTTTTCCTAAGATGTTGATATGTAAAAAGGAAGTGTGTTTCATTGACACATAAGATCACATTGATCTCTGACCCTCTTGATGTAAACGAATGGAAATTTTTATTTCCCTAGAGATATCTCCACTGCTGCAGGACGGCGGATTGAAAAATCATGAAGATGAGAAGGTTGTGCGCCAGAGGGTGATCTGAACTCTCATTGCAGTTTACGGTGACTGCCTTTATCAACATCTGGAACAGATAGAGGAATACATTTTGGGGGAATGGAGGAGAACAGTGGAAGTCTCATCCTTTCATAAATGCATAACTGAGATCCACTAAGACTGCAGTTGAATTCTGTTTTAGTGCTTCTTGTAGTGGGGTTGGGGTATTAACTGTTTTATATTACTTTAATTTTTCACATTTAGTTTAATAGTACCATTCATAGTAACATTTTAACTGCAGAAAATGTGTCTGGCTTGAACAGTTATACTGTTGTTATCACTAATGTGACAACAGTACCTATACTTGACTTGAGAAAACTGACATATTTAGTTGCATGCTCACATTGTCACCCACACAGACAAAAGCTGCCTGTGAGCATTTGCTGATTCTCTCAGTCTGAAATAATGGGAAAATTGGAATAAACTGAAAGAAAATGTTAATCTATGGAGCTTCTTTTTGAAATATGAATTGTGGGAAGAGATGAAAGAAATGGGACAACGGATCATCTTCTGTTTCTGCGAAGATTGATATTGTCAATTTGTTTACCTTTCTGCATCCATGGTTTTTTTTTTAATACTTGTGTGAATTATGTTTTGTGTCTGTCTCTTTCCTCTGGAAATAAAGATTAATATTTGCACTAGTTGTGAAATTCTTACCTGTACAGTTGCTAAGTTTACCTTACAGAAAATGCAAAATGTGAATAATTTGAGCAAAATCAGAGGGATCATAAAAATTGCTGCTTGTTTTGAGTACTGCCTTAAATAAACTAGTTCATATAACAGATGTTTACATCTAGTCCACAACAGAAAATAATAGCTCAATTTATGAAATTGAACCTGATCAAAAGTTTGCATATGCTTTATTCGTAATATTGTGTGTTGTTACCTAGATGCACATTCAATCGTTTTTCCAGCATCTTCTGCATATTGGAACCCTTTCGAAACCCACTGTGTCCCGTTTTGTAAAAATAGTGTACCCATACATATTGGCTACTGTAGGTATTTTGTATCTATTGGGTATTCTATTAATACAGGATACATAATTGAGATTAACAAACTGGAAATATGGGGAAGTTATGTACTGCTGTGATTTCTAGAAATTGTCACTATACTTACCTGAAGAAAGTTTTTTTTTCTTCCCATCTGCTGGTTGTAATTTAAAGTGGTGTTTACTTGTTCCATGTAGTTCAGGGTAAGTGCAATAAATATACATACAGAATCCTATATCTTTGACTGTGAACCCCTTAGTTTAAAAGTAACTTTCTGAAATATTTCTACATTTTTGGAAATTTCTAAATAAAAATGCTTGCCCAATTTGGGTAATTTTGGCAACCCAGCAGCAGGTCAAAACTGGACAAACCCAGTATTTATGTATGTATGTATTTATTTATGCTCAAGTATTGTTTAAAAATGACTATACTGCTGGGTTAAAATTCTAAAATGAACCCAAAATGGGTTGTAAATTAAAAGTTCTTTAACACACACAGAATGACTACAGTAACAATGGAGCCAATATTAATAATCAAAATTCAATTTATTGATATGCAATAACATAAAAAGGACAAAAATTTAGTCAATTTTGTCTTAAATGTAAGTTCAGTTCAATTCAATATTCACTATGGCCAAACTTCAGGCTTATAGTGCTGTCAGGATGTTGCTACTCCATTAATAGCCAAAAAATAATATTTGAATGGGGACTATCAAAATATATGGGCCATCGTTCTGTTAGATGTGCTGCAGATCAAATATGAGCACCAACACCACTACACTATATACAGGTCAAACCTGGCCCAACTGCATTTCAGTGTAGATTATTTAAGCCAGCAGTTTTCAACCCCTGCTTCAAAAACATTTTGCAATAGAATGCCCACAGTGTTGCCAAATGTAGTCACAAAATCTGTCAAAGGGGTCTTTTGAGATTCACGCTGATTCACCTCCTGTGGAGAGAAACTTCAGTGAAATCGTTGCCATCCTGATACCAGGAGCATGTCCCCTCATCCCCTAAACTGAGAATTGTTTTTTTCTTTCTGAAAATTGCCCCAATCCTAATGATGAAATTAATTTGACCATGTGGCAAATGAATGTCAGGCAGTTGCTCACAGAAACTTTATTGGATAGGCATATGAGAAGACACATTCTGGACAGCCTCCTCCCTCCTACTCTTAATGCCGGACTCAGGTGGGTCAGGTGTGCCACAACATGTGTACATGCTTGACCTACAAAAGATTATGTCTGTGTCTTTGGTGGACATAAGCTGTACATCTAGTTGAAATGCACAAGAATACATCCGTAGTTATTTGCAGTCACTCCATTTTCTAATGCACAAAGTGGTTGAAAAGAATGGGGCTCCTCAATGTATTCCAACAGATTTACACTTTTGGGCAGAAGTTGGCATCTAAACACCTCCAAACTTCTGTGAAGTACTTAGGGCATGCTATTTTTGCTCGGGGTATACAACCTGACCATGACAAGATATCTGTTATAAAGGGCCTAATTTATAAAATGTGTGTACATACAGATTTGATATTAGAGATTTAATTAGCATATGCTAAAATCCACACCAACGTTCATATTCATAAAAACTTTTTTTGATGTGGAAAAGTGCGTAGCGCCACATCGAGTTCAAAGCAGACTTTACAGTATTAAAGTACTGCAGGTATTTTGAAGTCTAAGAAATTCTTTCTACTTGCAATTCTCAAGAAAAAGATGTAAATGTTGACTTGTGCTCTATAATACATTAATGAGGCATTTAATGAATTAATTAATTAGGCGGTGTTTACAAGGCATCGATCGATACAAAGAAGATTAGCATGGCCCCTGCGAAAAGATGACACGAAAAACCCTAAGCTCTCCATCTTTTTTAATTGTGAAATTCGTGCTCCTCTACTCTGTCAGCCCTCGTGTGCTGAATAAACACAGGTCTCAGGGTGGGAGCGTTCCATTGTAAAATAACTCACCGTCTCCTTTGGTTTAGAGATGTTCACTTGCAGCCCCGCTCCATCACACCATGTGATAAACTCATGAGAAGTACGTGGCCATCGTCAGACTCTGAGCTTGAGAGCAGGGAGAGGAGCACTGTGTCATCTGCGTATTTGGCAACATGAAAATTAGCCGGAGAACTTCAACGCTCATTTGCAGAAAGTAAGAAGAGAATCAGTGACAGTACACCACTTTGTGGAGATCCAAAGTGCATCCGGTAAGACTCCCTTTATCCTGACCCTTTGCTGCCCACCCCTTCTTTACTGCCACCTCTTCTTTCGAAAAGGTAGAGGCCACGCCTCCTTCAGCACGAGTACTCCGGTACCATCGGCAAGTGTGTCCACCCGCTTCCTTCAGCAGATGCTCCTGTACATCACGGTGGAATCGGGTACATGTGCAACCTGGCGCGCTACGTTCCCCTGTCCCCCAAACTCGGTGAGCGGTTGCATCAATCGAGGTGCGTCCGGCCCCAGGACCGACGCGCTCCGTACTGCACGGTATGCGAAGTGGTGCGATGGCTCACTGGGCCCTACCACCTCTGAGAGAGCTCGCGGGGACACGAGGGGTACAGATACCTCGAGCGAGCCTGCTGTCTTGTGCTCGCCACGGCGGCACATATACTAAAATTGGATCGATACAGAGAAGATTAGCATGGCCCCTGCGAAAGGATGACACGCAAATCCGTGAAGCGCTCCATCTTTTTTGGTTGTGAAATTCGTGCTCCTCTACTCTGTCAGCCCTAAACACAGGTCTCAGCGTGGGAGCGTTCCATTGTAAAATAACTCACCGTCTCCTTTGGTTTAGAGATGTTCACTTGCAGCCCCGCTCCATCACACCATGTGATAAACTCATGAGAAGTACGTGGCCATCGTCAGACTCTGAGCTTGAGAGCAGGGAGAGGAGCACTGTGTCATCTGCGTATTTGGCAACATGAAAATTAGCCGGAGAACTTCAACGCTCATTTGCAGAAAGTAAGAAGAGAATCCGTGACAGTACACCACTTTGTGGAGATCCAAAGTGCATCCGGTAAGACTCCCTTTATCCTGACCCTTTGCTGCCCACCCCTTCTTTACTGCCACCTCTTCTTTCGAAAAGGTAGAGGCCACGCCTCCTTCAGCACGAGTACTCCGGTACCATCGGCAAGTGTGTCCACCCGCTTCCTTCAGCAGATGCTCCTGTACATCACGGTGGAATCGGGTACATGTGCAACCTGGCGCGCTACGTTCCCCTGTCCCCCAAACTCGGTGAGCGGTTGCATCAATCGAGGTGCGTCCGGCCCCAGGACCGACGCGCTCCGTACTGCACGGTATGCGAAGTGGTGCGATGGCTCACTGGGCCCTACCACCTCTGAGAGAGCTCGCGGGGACACGAGGGGTACAGATACCTCGAGCGAGCCTGCTGTCTTGTGCTCGCCACGGCGGCACATATACTAAATATGTATATATAATATGTATATGAATTTCTTCACTGATAAAATAGATAACATCAGAAATACAATAACAAATGTAGATTCTACAGCGTTTAATACTTCAGCTTCATTCACAGCACCAAAAGATAAACTGCAGTGCTTACAGCTATAGGACAGGAAGAGCTAAATAAACTTATAACTGCATCTAAACCAACAACATGCCTTTTAGATCCTGTACCCACTAAATTACTGATAGAGTTGTTACCTGTAGCAGAAGAACGCTTCTCAATATTATTAACTCGTCACTGTCTTTAGGTCACGTCCCAAAACCAATCAAAGCTGGCGGTTATTAAGCCTCTTATAAAGAAACCACAACTAGATCCTAGTGAAATGGCAAATTACAGACCCATCTCAAATCTTACTTTTATGTCAAAAATGTTAGAAAAAGTTGTTTGCTCAATTGTGCTCCTTCCTGCAAATAAATGATCTCTATGAAGAATTTCTCTATGAAGGTTTCAGGCCTCTCCATAGCACAGAAACTGCACTTGTTATAATTACAAATGACTTGCTTCTTGCGTCAGACCAAGGCTGTGTCTCATTGCTAGTTGTACTTGATCTTAGTGCTGCATTCGATACTATAGATCATGACATACGCATAGATCGATTACAAAACTATACAGATATCCAAGGGCAGGCTTCAAGATGGTTTAGATCCTACCTGTACGATCGCTACAATTTTGTTAATTTAAATGGGGAGTCATCTAAATTATCACCAGTAAAATATGGAGTGCCACAAGGATATGTCCTAGGTCCTCTGCTATTTTCGATATACATGTTGCCCCTTGGTAATATTATTAAAAAATACGGAATTAGTTTCCACTGTTATGCCGATGATACTCAACTATATATCTCAACAAGCCCAGATGAAACTTCTAAATTATCTAAGCTAACGGAGTGTGTTTAAAAATGTAAAAGAATGGATGACCAAGATTTTCTCCTAGTAAATTCGGATAAGACAGAGATATTAATTATTAGACCAAAAAAAACAGTACACATAATCTCTTGGATTACAATTAGCAACTAGACAGATGTACTGTTACTTACTCTACAGTGAAAAATCTGGGTGTTATATTAGATAGCAAATTGTCTTTTGAAAATAATATTTCCCATGTTACAAAAACGGCATTCTTCCATCTTAGAAACATTGCCAAGTTACAAAACATGATACCTGTTTCTAATGCAGAAAAGCTAGTTCATGCATTCATGACCTCTAGACTGGACTATTGTAATGCACTGCTAGGTGGTTGTCCTGCATCTTCAATAAACAAGCTACAGATAGTCCAAAATGCAGCGGCTAGAGTCCTTACAGGTCAAGAAAATATGATCATATTAACCCAATTTTACAGTCTCTTCACTGGCTACCTGTTAAGTTCTGTATCAGTTACAAAATATTATTACTTGCCTATAAGGCCCTTAATGGGTTAGCTCCTGCGTACCTAACTAGTCTTCTACCACGCTACAATCCATCACGCTCCCTAAGGTCGCAAAACTCTGGACTTTTGGTAGTACCTAGGATATCAAAGTCCACTAAAGGAGGTAGAGCTTTTTCGTGTTTGGCTCCCAAACTCTGGAATAGGCTTCCTGATAACGTTCGGGGTTCAGACACACTCTCTCTGTTTAAATCTAGATTAAAGACACATCTCTTTGGCCAGGCATTCAAATAATACATCTCATAATCTTTTACTGCAGTCATAATCGTTTACTGCAGTTATATCTAATCAAATGTACATTATTATTCTTTAGCTTGGGTTAAAAAAAACAATGTTGCTTGGTTGAAACAGCAGCTATGCTAATTATGTCTCTATTTGTTTATCTGTTTTTGCCACGGGATTGACATCACGTGGTAACTAGGATTTACACAAGCTTCAGTCTGGATCCAGAACACCTGAGAAAAGATACCAACCCCTCAGAGGACCTCAGATGATGCAACCCTGAAACAACATACAGAACTACCCATTTTGCTATAAGTTTGATTACATCATATAAAAATTACTGTTAATAGTGTTCATCGTCTGTTTCATTACGTCTTATATTGATTTTTCTGTACTGCTGGTTGTCTGGTCAGAGGAGAACTGGCCCCGACTGAGCCTGGTTTCTCCCAAGGTTTTTTCTCCATTCTGTCACCGATGGAGTTTTGGTTCCTTGCCGCTGTCGCCTCTGGCTTGCTTAGTTGGGGACACTTCATTTCCAGCGTTATCGTTGACATGATTGCAAAGATATTATTTAAACTGAGCTGGATGTTGACATCACTGAAGTCAATGATGAACTGTCTTTAAACTGAAAAATTAGTGTTTACTAATGTAATTTTGCATTATTGACACTATTTTCCTAATGAATGCTGTACAGTTGCTTTGACACAATCTGTAATGTTAAAAGCGCTATATAAATAAAGGTGACTTGACTGACTGACTAAATTGGATCTATACAGAGAAGAGTGCATGGCCATGCGAAAGGATGACACGCAAATCCGTGAAGCGCTCCATCTTTTTTGGTTGTGAAATTCGTGCTCCTCTACTCTGTCAGCCCTCGTGTGCTGAATAAACACAGGTCTCAGCGTGGGAGCGTTCCATTGTAAAATAACTCACCGTCTCCTTTGGTTTAGAGATGTTCACTTGCAGCCCCGCTCCATCACACCATGTGATAAACTCATGAGAAGTACGTGGCCATCGTCAGACTCTGAGCTTGAGAGCAGGGAGAGGAGCACTGTGTCATCTGCGTATTTGGCAACATGAAAATTAGCCGGAGAACTTCAACGCTCATTTGCAGAAAGTAAGAAGAGAATCCGTGACAGTACACCACTTTGTGGAGATCCAAAGTGCATCCGGTAAGACTCCCTTTATCCTGACCCTTTGCTGCCCACCCCTTCTTTACTGCCACCTCTTCTTTCGAAAAGGTAGAGGCCACGCCTCCTTCAGCACGAGTACTCCGGTACCATCGGCAAGTGTGTCCACCCGCTTCCTTCAGCAGATGCTCCTGTACATCACGGTGGAATCGGGTACATGTGCAACCTGGCGCCCGTTAGGCCACCACTTTTGCAGAGGGGTCCTCGCACAGCCTGATAAGCGCCCCGTGTCAGGCGGTTCGTGGACGCTGCGCGCCGCCCCCTAGACGATTTTTCCCGCCCCCGACGACCGCCGGGGCGCCCAGGGGAGGCCCGGCGGGGCACGCCGGAGGCGCGAGTCGGGGCCTGGGGCCCCCGGGGGCCCCACGGAACGGCGACGGATCCGGCGCCCGTCGAATAGGTTGGGGGTGGCCGTCCACGGGCAGCCTAAACCTCCCACGGAGCGCTTGTTTGGCCGGAATCTCCCTATTGGCCCCTCTGACCGGCTAAGGACCGCCCCCAGGCCCCGCCCACTGACCACGGACTGCCTATTCGTCCCCCTGACCACCTATGGGACCACGGGCCCGCCCTCAACCCAGGTGACCCCCAGGCCACGCCCAGTGACCACGGACAGACTCTTCGTCCAGGGACGACCTATTTGACCATGAAAAGCCTATTCGTCCCACTTACCACCTATTTGACCACGAAAAGCCTATTCGTCCCACTTATCACCTATTTGACCACGAAAAGCCTATTCGTCCCACTTACCACCTATTTGACCACGGTCTGCCTATTCGTCCCCCTGACCACCAATTTGACCACGGACTGCCTATTCGTCCCCCTGACCACCTATTTTTGCCTCGGACAGCCAATTCGTCCCACTTACCACCTATTTGACCACGAAAAGCCTATTAATCCCACTTACCACCTATTTGACCACGAAAAGCCTATTCGTCCCCAGGACCGCCCATATGACCGCAAAAAGCCTATTCGTCCCCCGGGAACCCTACCTATCGTGACCACGAAAAGCCTTGTAGCCTTCTGCATAATGATGATTTAGCATGTAAAACAACTTTATTTATTTACGTTACAAAAATTGTGTAAGTACACTTGGAACAGGTCTGACAAGTTCATGTACATTACAGTCAGCAATATTCATATTTACCTCAAAAAAGGTCTGTCCACGGAAAGCCTATGTAGGTACCGTCAAGTAAGTTACAGGTGTCACTTGCTGATGTTGGGAATTGGAGTTGGATTTTGGTGAGTTTCACCACTGCATGCCCACCCGTAACTTATTTGAAGGGGCCTGGAGGCCCCGTCAAATAAGTTACAGCTGTCACTTGTCACTTGCCAACCCGTAACTTATTTGACGGGGCCTCCACATGCTTTCCGTGGACAATGTATTAATAGGTCATATGTCATAAATACGATGATTTTATTGAGAAAAACCAGCTATACAGTGCTCAGGAAATGCCGTCCAGGAGTGCAATGGCTTAATTTGCATAAAAATACACCGTCCACGGAAAGCCTGTGGAGGCCCCGTCAAATAAGTTACAGCTGTCACTTGTCACTTGCCCACCCGTAACTTATTTGACGGGGCCTCCACAGGCGTTCCGTGGACAATGCATTAACGAGTCATAATTTAAGTTTTTAATCATTTTATTATGCAAAACGTACAGTGCTACACTCTGGAGACACCGTCTGACAAGTTCATATACATTAGAACTCATCAATATTCATATTTACCTCAAAAAAGGTCTGTCCACGGAAAGCCTATTTAGGTACCGTCAAGTAAGTTACAGGTGTCACTTGCTGATGTTGGGAATTGGAGTTGGATTTTGGTGAGTTTCACCACTGCATGCCCACCCGTAACTTATTTGAAGGGGCCTGGAGGCCCCGTCAATTAAGTTACAGCTGTCACTTGTCACTTGCCCACCCGTAACTTATTTGACGGGGCCTCCACAGGCTTTCCGTGGACAATGCATTAAAGAGTCATAATTTAAGCTTTTATTCATTTTATTATGCAAAACGTACAGTGCTACACTCTGGAGACACTGTCTGACAAGTTCATATACATTAGAACTCATCCATTTTCATATTTACATAAAAAGGTCTGTCCATGGAAAGCCTATTTAGGTACCGTCAAGTAAGTTACAGGTGTCACTTGCTGATGTTGGGAATTGGAGTTGGATTTTGGTGAATTTCACCACTGCATGCCCACCCGTAACTTATGGAGGCCCCGTCAAATAAGTTACAGCTGTCACTTGTCACTTGCCCACCCGTAACTTATTTGACGGGGCCTCCACAGGCGTTCCGTGGACAATGCATTAACGAGTCATCGTTTAAGTTTTTATTCATTTTATTATGCAAAACGTACAGTGCTACACTCTGGATTCACCGTCTGACAAGTTCATATACATTAGAATTCATCAATATTCATATTTACCTCAAAAAATGTCTGTCCACGGAAAGCCTATGTAGGTACCGTCAAGTAAGTTACAGGTGTCACTTGCTGATGTTGGGAATTGGAGTTGGATTTTGGTGAGTTTCACCACTGCATGCCCACCAGTAACTTATTTGAAGGGGCCTGGAGGCCCGGTCAAATAAGTTACAGCTGTCACTTGTCACTTGCCCACCCGTAACTTTTTTGACGGGGCCTCCACAGGCTTTCCGTGGACAATGCATTAAAGAGTCATAATTTAAGTTTTTAATCATTTTATTAGGCAAAACGTACAGTGTTACACTCTGGATTCACCGTCTGACAAGTTCATATACATTAGAACGCATCAAAATCAATATTTACCTCAAAAAAGGTCTGTCCACGGAAAGCCTATTTAGGTACCATCAAGTAAGTTACAGGTGTCACTTGCTGATGTTGGGAATTGGAGTTGGATTTTGGTGAGTTTCACCACCACTTTCAAAACAGCTAAATGTGAGCCTTGATTACTTCATTTCTGAATAAGATACAGCATTCACTCTGGTGTCATTTTAAAGCAGAGATCATCAGCTTTATGATGATGTAAATTATTAAATAATAGACTAATTATTGGCTGAATGAAAAATAATTTAGTACTGTCAGATTTCCATAGGCCTCGCTCAGGCATCAAAACAGCTGAATGTAAGCTTTGATTTCTCCATTTCTGAATAAGATACAGCATTCACTCTGGTGTCATTTTAAAGCAGAGATCATCAGCTTTATGATGATGTAAATTATTAAATAATAGACCAATAATTGGCTGAATGAAAAATAATTTAGTACTGTCAGATTTCCATAGGCCTCGCTCAGGCATCAAAACAGCTGAATGTGAGCCTTGATTACTTCATTTCTGAATAAGATACAGCATTCACTCTGGTGTCATTTTAAAGCAGAGATCATCAGTTTTATGATTTTGTAAATTATTAAATAATAGACCAATAATTGGCTGAATGAAAAATAATTTAGTACAGTCAGATTTCCATAGGCCTCGCTCAGCCACCAAAACAGCTGAATGTGAGCTTTTATTTCTCCATTTCTGAAAAAGATACAGCTCTCTCTCTGGTGTCATTTTAAAGCAGAGATCATCAGCTTTATGATGATGTAAATTAATAAATAATAGACCAATAATTGGCTGAATGAAAAATAATTTAGTACTGTCAGATTTCCATAGGCCTCGCTCAGGCATCAAAACAGCTGAATGTGAGCTTTTATTTCTCCATTTCTGAATAATATACAGCACTCTCTCTGGTGTCATTTTAAAGCAGAGATCATCAGCTTTATGATGATGTAAATTAATAAATAATAGACCAATAATTGGCTGAATGAAAAATAATTTAGTACTGTCAGATTTCCATAGGCCTCGCTCAGCCACCAAAACAGCTGAATGTGAGCTTTTATTTCTCCATTTCTGAATAAGAAACAGCACTCTCTCTGGTGTCACTGTAAAACAGAGTTATTGTGCTTTATATTGATGTAAATTAATAAAAAATAGAACTATAATTGGCTGAATGAAAATATTTATACTGTCAGATTTCCATAGACTCGGTCAGGCATCAAACAGGCGAATGTGAGCCTGATTCTCCATTTCTGAATAAGATACAGCATTCACTCTGGTGTCATTTTAAAGCAGAGATCATCAGCTTTATGATGATGTAAATTAATAAATAATAGACCAATAATTGGCTGAATGAGAAATAATTTAGTACTGTCAGATTTCCATAGGCCTCGCTCAGGCATCAAAACAGCTGAATTTGAGCTTTTATTTCTTCATTTCTGAATAAGATACAGCATTCAATCTGGTGTCATTTTAAAGCAGAGATCATCAGCTTTATGATGATGTAAATTAATAAATTATAGACCAATAATTGGCTGAATGAAAAATAATTTAGTACTGTCAGATTTCCATAGGCCTCGCTCAGGCATCAAAACAGCTGAATGTGAGCCTTGATTTCTCCATTTCATGCTCATTGGAGGCTTACATTTATTTAATATATAAAATTTGATCTTTTGCAGATTTCTACAGGAAAAAGAGAAATGAGTGACACTGATGACAGTGGGGTGGGGATTCCTGGTTTCAACAGTACTGTAAGTACAATATAAAACCAAACAATGAAAATTAATTTAACAAAATTAATGGAACTTATTGTACAACATTTCACATTTCATTGCTTTGTTTTTTTTATCTATGTTGTTTGCCCCAGGCAACCACCGTGATCCTCACAGCCTCTGTAAGTTTTGTATACTTTTCATTAAGTTGTTCATATACATTTAGACAGTGATTATTATGTGTTTTGATATTTGACAGTTGTTGTGGTGTGGTCTTTTGAAGGACACCCATGAACACACCAGTGATGATACTGATGATGCAGGTCTTGGCCCTCCATTTCCATTTCCAGCTCCATCACCACCTCCACTACGTCCACTTTCCCCTTCCTCTTCCCCACCACCTTCCCCACCACCTTCATCTCCACCACCTCCACCTCCATCACCACCACCTCCACTTTCCCCTTCCTCTTCCCCACCATCTTCCCCGCCACCTTCCCCTTCCCCTTCCTCTTCTCCAACATCTTCCCCGCCACCTTCATCTCCACCACCTCCACCCCCACCACCTCCATCACTTCAACCTTTGCCATCTGAAGAAGTAATGTATTTCTAAAGCACTGAAGTATATTTGAAGCATTCAGTTCATAGCTCTTACATTTAATAGGTTATGTCTTTTTTGCCTAAAACTGCAAACTCAGTCAAGGGATTCAAGATTTAAATTGCTTTATTGCCATGGAAACAAACACATATATGGTTTCATTATTATAATTATTGATATTGAAAATTATATCTAAAAATAGATTTCACCAGTATTGTTTGTTAATTTTGAATTTGCTTTTTCCTTCTCTCTAGTACTTTGCCGATGACAAGGCAGAGGAGCACTGATTTTTTCCTTTATTTGTAAATTACACATTTTTATAATTTACTAAATAAATATTTTACTTACCTTAACTATGGACTCAGTTGTTATTTCATTTTACTTTATGGATATGTGTGTACAAACTTCAATAAGTTCAACAAAATGTGATTGGTTTTATCCTGTTTAAATTTAATATTACTATCTGTTCATTTGAATTTTTAATGTTACACCTAATTGATCAATATTTGAAGTGTTATATTTTAATATTCATATTCCCCTTATAAAAGGTCTGTCCACGGAAAGCCTATTTAGGTACCGTCAAGTAAGTTACAGGTGTCACTTGCTGATGTTGGGAATTGGAGTTGGATTTTGGTGAGTTTCACCACTGCATGCCCACCCGTAACTTATTTGAAGGGGCCTCCACAGGCTTTACGTTGACAATGAGTTAATAGGACATATGTCATAAATACGATGATTTTATCTAGTAATACCAGCTTTACAGTGCTCAGGAAACACCGTCCAGCAGATTCATGTATGTCGGAGCTCGTGAAATGGCTTAATTTGCATAAAAAATGCACCGTCCACGGAAAGCCTGTGGAGGCCCCGTCAAATAAGTTACAGCCGTCACTTGTCAATTGCCCACCCGTAACTTATTTGACGGGGCCTCCACAGGCTTTCCGTGGACAATGCATCAGCAAGTCATAATTTAAGTTTATTATCATTTTATCATGCAAAACGTACAGTGCTACACTCGGGAAACACTGTCTGACAATTTCATATACATTACAACTCATCAACTTTCGCTGGACAATGCGTTAATAGGTCATATTTCATGAATGCGATGATTTCATCGGCTAACACCTACAGTACAGTACTCAGGAAACACCGTCCGGCAGTTCCGTGTGCATCGGAGCTCATAAAATGGCATAATTTGCATAAAAACGACTCGACCATCTCTAACTTATTTGACTTGTTTTTTTTTTAATGGGATAGATTGCACGTGGGACGTCCAGGATATCGGCTTCTGGACGAGCTGTCCGGCTCAAACCCTATTCCGTGGCTACTCTGGACACGCCCTGTCTATGCTGTGAATTGCGAAAAGATCCGAGAAACTCGAAATTTTACACTACCCTAAAAAGGGTTAGGGCATCAAACCACGTAGCGCTTAATAGGTGGTAGGTGTGAAAGCTGTCCGTGGGATGCTGCGTTACACCCCCTAGGTGATTTTTCCCGCCCCCGACGACTGCCCGGGCGCCAAGGGGAGGCCCGGCGGCACACACCAAAGGCGTCGGCTAGATCCTGGGGCCCCCAGGGGCCCTGCGGAACGGCCCTCCGTTTTAGTGCATTTTGTTGCAATCTGTCAATCGGCCACAAGCTGGCAGGCTCCTAGCCACGGACAGCCTATTCATCCCCCTTACCACCTATGTGACCACGAAAAGCCTATTCGTCCCCCTTACCACCTATTTGACCACGGAAAGCCTATTTGTCCCCCTTTCCACCTATTTGACCACGGAAAGCCAAAAACTGCCCCGTTCATACCCCTTACCATCTATTTGACCACGGAACGCCAATTAGTCCCCCTTAACACCTATTTGACCACGGGACACCTATTTGACCACGGAAAGCCTATTAGTCCCCCTTACCACCTATTTGACCACGGAAAGCCTATTTGTCCCACTTACCACCTATTTGACCACAAAAAGCCTATTAGTCCCTCTTACCACCTATTTGACCACGGAAAGCCTATTAGTCCCCCTTACCACCTATATGACCACGGAAAGCCTATTTGTCCCCCTTTCCACCTATTTGACCACGGAAGGCCTATTAGTCCCCCTCACCACCTATTTTACCACGGAACACCTATTTGACCACGGAACACCTATTTGACCACGGAACGCCTATTAGTCCCCCTTACCACCTATTTGACAACGGAACGCCTATTAGTCCCCCTTACCATCTATTTGACCACGGAAAGCCTATTAGACCCCCTTACCACCTTTTTGACCACGAACTGCCTATTTATCACCCTGACCACCTATTTTACAACGAAAAGCCTTTTAGTCCTCTTGGCCATAATAATGATTGTATTATGTTATAATATAATAATATAATATTCATAATTACCTTAAAAAAGGTATGTCCACGGAAAGCCTGTGTAGGTACCATCAAGAAAGTTACAGGTGTCACTTGCTGATGTTGGGAATTGGAGTTGGATTTTGGTGAATTACACCACTGCATGCCCACCATTAAACATTGACGGGCCTCCACATGATTCCGTGGACAAGTATTAATAGGTCTATGTCATAAATACGTGATTTATTGAGAGAGAAAAACCAGCTATACAGTGCTCAGGAAATGCCGTCCAGCAGTGAAATGGCTTAATTTGCATAAAAATGCAATGTCCACGGAAAGCCTGTGGAGGCCCGGTCAAATAAGTTACAGCTGTCACTTGTCACTTGCCCACCCGTAACTTATTTGACGGGGCCTCCACAGGCTTTCCGTGGACAATGCATTAACGAGTCATAATTTAAGTTTTTTATAATTTTATTATGCTAAACGTACAGTGCTACACTCTGGAGACAGTGTCTGACAAGTTCATATACATTAGAACTGATCAATATTCATATTTACCTCAAAAAAGGTTTGTCCACGGAAAGCCTATGTAGGTACTGTCAAGTAAGTTACAGGTGTCACTTGCTTATGTTGGGAATTGGAGTTGGATTTTGGTGAATTACACCACTGCAAGCACAACTCATCAATATTCATAATTACCTAAAAAAGGCCTGTCCACGGAAAACCTATATAGGTACCATCAAGTAAGTTACAGGTCTCACTTGCTGATGTTGGGAATCGGAGTTGGATTTTGGTGAATTTCACCACTGCATGCCCACCCGTAACTTATTCGA